>APFE030340025.1:16568-38161 GCA_000404065.3 Pinus taeda
AGAAAAGATTGAGCATTCTGTCTTTGAAGAATGCACAACAATGCAGAGTTTGCAAAGAAATGTAAGTGAAGTGCAGCGACACAACAACAAGTGTAGACACAACAGTGTGGGGTAGACGCAGCAAAGAAGATGGCACAACAGTGCAGCAGAGAATATGCAGCAGCAGCAACATAAAAGAACAAGGTAATGAGTATGCACAATAGTGCAATGAACGTTTTGTTTTGAAACTGCATCTAAAGCAGTGTTTGGCAGTAATTCCTCCGTGAGAGGAAGTGAAGTTCTTAGTGTATCCCTCTGTTAAAGAGGAAGGTGCTTTTCAGCACAGTGTCATGGTAAATCCCTCTGTCACGAGGAAGGTGCTCTTAAGCACAGGTAAATCCCTCTATCAAGAGGATGATGCTTTTCAGCATAGTCACAGGTAAATCCCTCTGTCAAGAGGAAGGTGTTCTTTAGCACATTGTTATGGTGGATCCCTCTGTCATGAGGAAGGTGCTTTTAAGCACAGTCTCAGGTTAATCCCTCTCTTAAGAGGAAGATTTGTTGTCTTTGAAGAATCCCTCTATGAAGAGGAAGATGCTTTTTAGCATAGACAAGTGAATCCCTCTAGTTTAGAGGAAGATGCTTTTCAGCATAGACAGTAGTGAATCCCTCTGTTAAGAGGAAGACTCTTTTGCAACAGCAGCATGTCAAGGAGTTGAGGAAGTGTTTGGGTAAGATTGAATGCCCAGCAGGTGAAATTAAAGGGGAGTGTTGGAGACGGTAATTTCCCCTGTGCGCGCAGGAGGCCAGCAGCAGGTAAGGCGCCCGGTCAGCAGTCAACGGCCACCCCGAAACCACCGATGCAAACTTAAAACCGGCAGGATCATATCGCACCGCCCTTCAGCGAAAGGCGGTTTCCGTGCATCGAGCTCCGATGCAATTGGGAGCTGACAACTGTCCAGCAAGTGATGCTGGCCTGACATCAGCATGTCCCATCCGTCGGAAGGTAACTTCTGGTCCTCTTACCCCGTCCGATATCCGTCTGATCATGAGGCCTCTCTCTCCGTCGTTTGATCTCGTGGAAGCTGTCCGCCGTTTAAAGTCTCCATGGTACGCGTACGGGGCCTGTTAAAATATAATGAGGTGTGGACCATACGTTGCCGCCCATACCTTATGATTATTTGATGTCATATGGTTTGGTAAAAGTTTAATATTTCATACGGCAAGTCAATAGGAGCATGGGTGGAAAATGTCAGGTGAAGTTTTTTAATGTTTTACCTGCGGCCCTTTAATAAAAAGTATGGGGTAAAATACAAAGTAAGTTTTTTGTTTTATTTTTTATTATTCGTGCATATGAAACAAAAAGAGTTGACTCCATTGTTGTGATTCGCAATTGCACACGGTGAGAAATTTTGGGCTCTCAGCAGCCTGTAAAAACTATGGTGTGTGTGGGTTAAAAATATATTGTAGTTGCACACGGGAGGAGAAGTGTGAAAAACCCAAGGATTGTAATTATGTGTGTCATGTGAAAACACACGGTGAAAATAGAAAACAGGGTCCGCAGCACCTGTAAAAGACCAGCGAAGAAGAACCAGGGGAACACACATGAATGTGTGTGAATATTTTTTGTTAGTAATGTAATGTCATTTTTGAATGAAATGCAGCAGAGTAAAAACCATTTTGTCTTGGTGATGTAAAAAGAAAAAGAATGCATAGCAGTGCAGGAGGAGGAGAAGTAAATGAAACCAGTGGGTTGTTTTGTTTTCAAAACCATGAGTTGTTTCACACAGAAGTGAAAAGGTGAATGTGTAAATCCCTGTAGTTTTTATTTTTCACACAGCAGTGAATGTAAATGAAATATTTACACAGTGGTGAAAATTCATAGGAGCAGGTAATTTAACTTGAAATCGTTTGGTGAATCCTATCAGTAAAAGAGGATGAATATGTCTCTGTAAATTCTCAGGTGAAAACAGAGTTTTGGTTTAATGTTGTTTTTGGTAAATCCCTCACAGCAAAGAGGATAAATGTATATCAGTCATTTTTATTTTAATGAATAGAAATCTTTTATGGTGGTGCATTACTCTGTTCAGTGAATTTTTTTTAAAGGGTAAAGATCTTGGAGTAGAGCAAAGGAAACAGAGCATTGGCTCTGTGGTGTTTGTCTGGTTTTGGTATTTTCCCATTGCAAACGAAAAATACCCAACAATACGTACCTGCGGCACCCAGTCCCGGACCACAAGCCCCTGGTCCCGGGTTTGGGTCTCAAATCCCTCGGGAAGAAGCTCCAAGGAATGGTGCAACTCCAAGAACTGTGGAGAGCGCAGCGACCAGAGGAACGGCAGCCCGCTCGCCTGCAAGCCAAGCGCCAGCCCGCGAGCTTGTTCTTTCGACAGGAATGACTCGCTGCCGAATGACACAAACACCACCGAGGTGGCTCTCTGCCTGTCGAGCCATTCCAGCAGATCGGAGCCCTCGCTGCCGCCGGCAATGGACTGCGCGGCGGGCATTAGAGGGCCGACCGAGAGCACTGGGACTCCATTGGCGTTCTGGAGACAACGAATATACTCATCTTCGCACTCAAAGCAGGATTTGATGGCAATTGCAACACATCCTTCCAGGCAATTAGCCATTCGATACGTTGGAGTAATGTGCCCGGGTATTCCTCTATACACAACTAAAAAATCCTGCGCTTCGTACAGCCTGAACGAGATTGCCGATGATGGGTATCCGGGGGGCGGAACGGCCAGGTCCTCAGCTGTTATTTCCTGGTTCCGCAATTTAGAAGGATGCATGATATAACTGGAACTGACGGGAGCATAGACCGAGAAATAAATTGCTGGAACGCGCATCTCTGCAGCGGCGCTTTGTGTCCAATATTGCACGAAGTCGTGGATGAGATAATCCGGCGAGAGTTGCCGAAGCAGGCTTCGGAAGGGCTTTTCCATTCCGTCCATGGCTTTCTTGAGGGGAAACGCCATTTCTACGGGGATGTCTGCCGTGCATTCGGCCCCGGGAGTCAGGGCTTCCGTGGGCGGTAACGGCAGTTCCAGCAGATCAATCCGGCCCGGCCACCCCTGAAGTTGCAAGGACGGCCTAATTCTGGAGATGTTAATGGGCGTGGAGAGGAAGGAGACGGTGTGGCCTTGGATTGCGAGTGCCTTAGAGAGCTGCAAGAAAGGATTAATGTGTCCCTGCGCCAACCATGGGAAGAGCAGAAAATGAAGCTTCTTCTTCTCATCGTCACCGTCCATCTGGATGGAGGATATATGTAATTTGGGTGGTTATCTCTGATTTCTGCGTTGAATTTATAGATGAAAATAGGTTTGCTTTTTAACAATGGATAGAGAATACTCAGTCAGGGCGGTGGATAGGAAAAGAAAAGAAGTGAGATGCTCTGCGTTTTGCGTTGAAGACAAAAGTTGCATTGAAACCTGAGATGTTAAGATTGATACCACCGTGAAGTGTGACACCTCGACTGCTAGTGACTGGTAGTGCCTGTGTCTAGGTGTCTTCGGATGGTGTCGCTGACACACCTCAAACAAGAGGAAGTTGAAGGATTGCCACCCACAATACTAAACCAGAAAGAATAAATCTCAAGAGATTGTTTTCACAACTTATTTTAATTTAATTGAAAAATAATAATAATGGTAATAATAAATTTAATAGTTATAAATTCTAATATTCTTAACTAATATACATATAAGCTAACATAAGTTTTATTAAGTGTCAAGAAGATTAAATCTCAATCTTGAGGTGTTAAAGGTGTTAAAGATTTTTAATGTAAAATTTGAAAGAAAAAGATATTGTATTTACAAATTTGATTTTTTTTTTAATCTAATAAATCTTAGATTAAGATGGATCTATGCTTGTTATATATATACAAATACACATACTATATGTCAACTTCATAATGAACATGGCAAAAATTACACATCTTTTTCATTTTAAGCAATACACTAATAAAATGTTTTAACGATACATTTTCTTTTATCCATTTAATTTATACAATATATGCATAATTAAAATTGAAATATTTTATTTAACATGACCATTGAAATATCTTTTTATGATTCACATTATTCGCATTAAAATGTTCTTTTTGTTATTAATATATTCTTAATATAGATCTCATTCATATTAATAAATTATGATTATATAATATATAAATTAAAGTTATATGTCAACCCCATACTAAATATTAATCATTGAAGGAATTACAAAGCTTCTTTGAGTTTTGAATTAGAAAACACTTTTAATGGAATAAGAAATAAGAAAGCTTGTTGAAATATTTAGTCAATGTGGATATAAAATATTTTATTTTTAAACTCAAATCTTTTTTATTAATATTTTTAATTATTTTTTTTTTTTTTGCTTAAGCAAGAGTCGGTCCTTCTGATCATTAATTTGTAAAAAAATCAATTACATAAAATACAAAGGCCTAGGGAAGAAAAAGGTCAGAGAAATGGCCATCTCTAGGGGCCGAGAGCTAAGAGCCGGCTACTCGAAGCCTGAGCCAAGAGACTATTAGATCTCGACCCTGCTTCAAAGAACCAACAAGCGGGAAACAAAATGACACTATAAATACGTGTCCCTTCCTGACAAGCAGTGTGTACACAAAGCAAGATTAATGGCCTGCTAAGGACACCTGGAGTTTGACTCGAACCCCCTAACATGCACAATGGACCTAGGCCCTCGATCCACCGCTTCTAGATCCAACGGTTGAGAGGCATATCGGATGGAAAAGAAGCCGTGAGAATACCCGCTCGATGAGGGCGGTATTCTCTCTCCTGCTAGAGCCACATGTCAAGGGATGAGTGGCATTGGGCTCATTTCTAGAAAACCGTTGTTGGAGTTGAGGGCGCTCGATGAACCGTAAACTAGCTTGAGGGCGGTATAAAATGAAAAGTGGTGGACTCAAAGCTGGATTAGAATTTGTATAAAGAAGATTTCGGGTTCATTGTGGAAGCCCCGAATAAACCCCGGACCCACCAACATGCACAATGAATCTCGACCATAAATCTTCATCTGGTCGATCCAACGGTTGAAATGGATATCAGGTTGCAGAGAAGCCAAAGGAATACCCGCCCGATAAAGGCGGTATTCTCTCTCCTTCCTGAGACGTGTTGATCAATGAGTGGCATCAGGGTCATTTCTAGAAAACCGCTTCGGATGTTGAGGCCGTTCGAAACCCGTAAACCACCTCAGTCGTGGCAAGACTCAAAATACTGTCGATTTGCAGCACCCATTGCCTGCCAATCAGCGGGGAGACTCGAACGCGCCCCTGTCTCATGGCTCTAGTAGGAATTCCCCTATTCTTCCTAATTGGAGGATCTCCAACCCATTTCCCTCCAGTGCAAAGCATAGTTGATCTGTAGTGAAGGATCGCTTCTGTAAACCTTCTTGTTGTAGATCATCACCCCCCCTGAACCCTGGGTCTGAGCTATCCTGGACTAAAATAGCTGACCAAGGACTGAATGCCCTTTTCAAAATTCACCCATGACGACCATTGCATATTGATAGTATATCTGCTAAACCCCAACTTCTGAGATTTATTAGAAAACCCTGTTCTGATAGAGTTCTCGATCCTCATTCGCTTGGCTGAGACAATTATCCCTCAATCTGCCTTGGGGAATCTCATGCCATCTATACTTATTATTGCTCTTGGTACAGAGAGCTCCTTTATTGGCTAGTATGTCCGCCAATTTATTTGCGGTCCTACGTACATGCGTGAAACTTAAGGTCTTCATATTCTGAAGATGGGAGTGGATCCTTTGATAAACCTTAAGAAGCCTCCAATGTCTCGAGACTTTTTCCGGAGCCGAACCACAACAAATATGCTTAACCGAATTGATAATCAGCTCAGAGTCTGCTTCAATTATGATGTTCTGCAGGATTTCTGAACATTGCTCTAGGGCCATTAGTTCCACCATATTGTTTGTGGCTCTTCCCAGATTACAATGAAAAATATATTGTATGCAGCCCTTTTCATCCCTTATCACTCCCCCATAACCAGCCATGCCCGAATTCCCTTTTGAGGCTCCATCTATGTTGCATTTCATATATCCCCGAGGGGGAAGATGCTAGAAGTCTTTATCAATGACTAGATTCTCTGCAATTTTGTTATTGCCCTGAGGAATAAGCCCCTGCATACCCAACTGAAGTAGTATCTGCACATCAGCATCTGAAGAGAGGTTCTTAGTGGGTATTTTCATTAAAGTTCCAACCATCTCCTTGAGTTGTCTTAAAATTTGTTCCATGATACTCTGGGAGGAACTCTTTTTACTTTTGAAAATTCTGTTGTTGCGTTCTTTCCAGACATCCCATATTAGGAAGCTTGGAGCTAAAGCCCAAGCTTTGTTTACTGTTTCATAATTAGATAAGTTTTTCCTCCAAATCCTTAGGGTGTTGGTGATGCTTCCTCTGTCCCTATCTATTTTTCTGAATATTGAGGCAATCCCATCCCACTATGAGGAAGTAAATATACATAGGTTGAGAAGGTGTTCCATAGTTTCCTCTTGTGATTCACATAGCTGGCATCTGGATGGGCCAGAAATTCCCCTTTTCCGGATGTTTCCCCATGTCATAATCTTCTTATGATGCACTAACCACATGAATAGTTTGGTTTTCATCCATCCTTGGTTCTTTCATAGTTTTTCCCAAACCCATTCCTGATTTATAGAATCAAGCTTAAGGGATATGCTCTTAGCCTCTTTAAGGTTAAAGTTTCCTTCATTATTATTGCCCCATCTTAGTTGGTCAGAATCAGCTGATGTCGGGATCTTCCTTTGATCCAAGATGGCTTTTAGAGCATCAACCTCTGCTTTCAAGGGGGCATTGTCCCTGTAATCCATTTCTTTCCAGATTCTCCATTTTCCTTCGCTGTTTGTTTGATCCCAAAATTCATTTACTCGGAGTAACTCTTTGGTGTCTGTATCATTCTTGAGATTTTCAAAGTCTTCTCTTAACAGCTTAGGTTCCTGTTGCCATTTATCCTCCCAGAACCAAGTCAGGTCTCCAGCTCTTATTTCCCAGAAACTATTTTTTTGAATTATGCCTCTATTTTACCAAGCTTTGTTCCAAATGTGGGAGCCTTTTATGATTCAAGTCATTCTTATGTGGTCCTTGTCTTGCCAATTATTTGCATATTTCTGGTTCCAAATCTGTCCCCAAGGAGCATTTGAATCTTTTATTCATCTCCACCATAATTTTGCACCCAACACTTTGTTTAGCACTTCAGGATCATCCAGTCCTAAACCTCCATGTGTTTTAGGTTCGCATATCTTTTCCTAGGCTACCAAGGTCCATTTTTTCTTTTCTTCTCCTTTACCCCAAAGAAAATCTCTTTGGATATTTCTGCATTATTGCATAACCCCTTTTGGAGCTGGGAGGGCTAAAAACATGAAGATGGGTATTGATTGAAGAATAGCTTTTGTAAGCACCAACCTGCGTGCGAAGTTCAAAGACCTGCTTGTCCATTTTCGTGTCTTGTCCTGCAACTTATTAATCACAGGCTCCCATACTATCTTGCTCAAAGGTTTGTTTGTGAGCGGTACTCCCAAATATTTGGATGGTAGCATATCTCTCTGAAAACCTAGAATTCTAGAAATGTTTCTTTGAATATCAATGTTAGTGTTGAAAAACAAAATCTTCGATTTGGAGAGGCTTACCTCTGTCCTCGCAACCATAGCAACGTCTCGCGAGAGTTTTTTGTAAGCTAGTGCTTCCCTGACTGTAGGAATTCCTTGTAGCATGGCATCATCTACAAATTGTTGATGGGTTAAAGCCTGTTTGTTCCCGGATAGTTGGATACCCTGGATCTTGCCATCTTCTTTAGTAGAATTGATAGCTTGGCCTAGTCCTTCCATCATAATAATAAAGAGGAAGGGCAAGAGAGGGTCTCCCTGTCGAAGGCCTCTTGAAGGATTAAAGATCTTTGATGGAGAACCATTGACCATAATTGAAAAACTAAAGGTAGTGACAAGGACCATTACCCATCTCACCCAGTTCTGGTCAAATCCATAGGCTAGAAGGACTTTCCTATTATAGGCCCAATTTAACTTATCATAAGCCTTTTCTATGTCCAATTGCATAATCATTCCGGCCTGCCTCTTACTTATCAGAGAATGAACCACCTCGTGAGCTTGAATGATATTGTTGAGAATTTGTCTTCCCTCCACATATCCCGTTTGTTCCATAGAAACCAGTGTTGGTAGGAGGGGTTTAAGCCTGTTGGCAATTACTTTAGAAATTATTTTATACACCACATTTCATAAAGCTATAGGTCTGAATCTGTCAGGTGTCATTGCATTGTCCTGTTTAGGAATCAGGGAAATGAAGGATGTGTTGAACGCCTTCAATACAGTTCTGTTCTTCCCAGAGTCCTCCACCACATTCAATATATCTTGCTTGACAATACCCCAACAGGCTTTAAAGAAATCTACATTGAAACCATCCGAGCCTGACGCTTTTCCATTCTGCATATCCTTGATGACTTCATTGACCTCCTCTTCATTCACCAACCTATTAAGATTATAATTGTATTCTCTTGTTACTAGCTTAGGGATGTGATTTGTGAAATCACTGATAAATTGTGATCTATCTACAAGAGGTTCCTCTGCTATGCGTTGAAAATGTTGAACCAACACTGCTTCTATTTCTTTATGGGTATTAAGCTGATTACCTCTGGAATCCTTGATTATTGAGATTCTGTTGTGAGATTTGTGCTCCAAGGTAGATTTGTGGAAAAACCTTGTGTTTTTATCTCCTTCTTTTAGCCATTGTACTCTTGATTTTTTCCTCCAAAGTATTTCCTCTTGCTTACATAAGTCCTCCCATTCTTGTTGATGTTTGTTAGCTTGATCATTTCTTTCCCCATCAAAGCCTTTGGTGATTAGGGTCCGATTGATTTCTTGTATTTTCCTTTCAACAACTTATTTAGCTTCAAAAATGTTGCCAAACTCATTCTTATTCCAATCTTTGAGCCTGCTTTTGATATGTTTCAATCTTTTGTACAAAAGAAACATTCTAGTTCCCTGAATCTGTAAATCTGCTTTCCACCATTTTTCAATGTTGCTAATAACGTTTGGATGGGAGAGCCAGATATTTTCAAACCGGAAAGGTCTATTCTTTGGGCTTCCTATACAGGACGCCTCAAGCTGCACAGGCCAATGGTCCGAGCCCCCAAAGATGAGAATCCTCACCATCATATCCAGTCCTGTGAGTATAAGGTCCTCTCAGATTATGAATCTATCAAGCTTTGAGGCTACTTGAGACTCTCCTCCTCTTTTGTTGTTCCAGGTGAAGAGGCCATTATTTGTATCTGTGTCAACTAGCTTCATATTGCTTATAAAATTCTGAAATGCTATAGAGTTCCTGCCTAGTGTTCTGGTTCCACCCTTTTTTTTGACAGGGATGTGATCATGTTGAAGTCCCCTCCCAAAATACATGTTATTCCTGAATGTCTATCTCTCAAATCTTCTAGTGAGGACAGTAGTCTGAGTTTATCATTAGGTTTCTGTGGACCATAAACATTTGTGACTAAATAAATTTCCCTGTCTCCCAGAGGCTGAATAACCACTGATAAATAATTCCTAGATGCCTCAGCATCCACTATACCTATTCTTTGAGGGTTCCAAAGTGTGAGAATACCTCCTGTTGTTTTGTCTGCTTTGACTTCTAGAAATTCATATTTATTAAGCCATTTTCTGTGTATTTCTCTTACTTTCTTTATTGAACATTTAGTTTCCTGGATGAAAGTCATATCATGTTTCTCTTCTTTCATTCTATTGTTAAGATTTCTTTGTTTCCTTTTACTTCCAAGACCTCTAATATTCCAAGATGTGCGCTTCATTCAGAAAGATTTGTAAAAGCATAGCTGGTTAGATCTTTCATCTTACTTGAATCTATCATTAGTTTTCCACATTCTATCAGTAAATCATATTGTTTCTTTCTACCCCTTTTCCTACCTGGGTTTCTGGGAGCGAGTCCTGTTGTGGTTTTCATGGTTTTCACCCCTTTGTTGTCTTGACTCTCGAGGTTCCTTTTCCCACCCGACCCTTTTGTCTAAGTTCTCCACATAAACAACTGCCACAGTCTGTTGAACTCTTCTTGAGGTACTGAATCCATTCCTTCCATGGTCCCCTGTTTCAGGAATTTTTCTAGATCTAGATGTTCTCTTTCAAGAATATCCTGCAGTTCATGATCTTCAGTTTCCACCTCACTTGGGGTCATCTCTTGGTCCTTATCAAGTTCCATGTTGCTCATCATAGTCTCCTTTTGTTGGATAATGTTCTGTATCTCCTCCATCTTTTCCACCTTGTCCTTCTCCCCTGGGCTGCCCTCCATAGATTGATTTGCCTCTTCTAACTCCTCTTCTTCTTCTAGTACCTTGTAACTGTTCTGATTTGTCTTCTTTTCCTCATTTTTTTTTTTTGTAACCTTTTCCCTCCTTTACCTTTATTTTTCACCTTGAGAAATTTATCAGTTTCTTTCTCTACTGTGGCTTTCATTCTGCTTTCTGTGTTATTGAGAGGGCAGTCCCTGAATAGATGCCCATGTTTGTGGCATTTGTGGCATCTAAAAGGAACATGTTCATAATCCACCACTTGTACCCATTCTTCATCAAAAACTTCCAGGATCACTTCATCCAGTAGAGCTCTAGAGAGATCCATATCCACACATATACGGGCAAAGGAAGTGTACTTTCCCCTTCTAGTGGCCTCAGATATTTTAACGAAACGCCCTAGTTTGTTTCCTATAGCTGATAATGATTCTGGTTCCCAGTAATCTAGAGGTAGGGAGTAGAGTCGTACCCAAACCGGAACCGAAGTGAAAGTCTCCCACTCCGGGACAAAATTCATCATCCAAGGCCGCATATAGAGGCCTGCTGCTGCATAGAAGTAGGGCCCGCCTTCAAACACCTTGTCTTTATCCTCAATGTTAGTGAAAACTACAGTGAAGAAACCCTTCGACCCAAGGTGTATATCTATATTTCCTTTAGGTTTCTAATGATTTTAAATCCATGCTTATAGCGCCTTCTCTATTGGCCATAACCCCATGAATTTACAAATGGTTGCATAAGTCGTCATATGATCCCTGTGCGCCTGCAGCGCTGGATCATTTAATACTACTCTGGGTGTGATAGTAGTCTTAGGCTTACATGGACCATTTTGTTTTTTGGTTTCTGCATTCTGATTATTTTTCTCAATTCTTTTCTCTCTTTTTTATTCTTCCCGCCTATTATTCTGCTCCTGTGTGTCTCCGTTGTCCTGTTTTCCTCCTCCTAAAAAACCTTTTACTGCTTCCAGCGGTTTCTTGCCACGACTGGAGACTGCCTGATTGTAGGAGGGAGTGGAGCTCCCACTCTTATGTCCCTCCATGGTGTCCAACGCTTGTTGCTGCTCCTGTAAACCCTAGCTCTTACTAGTCTCCATCCTCAATATTTTTTAAATATTACATATTACCTCATATTAAAATTAAATAAATTACACATCTTCTTCACAATAGTAAAAGGTGAAAATATAATGTTATTTATTTATTTATTAATCTTAATTATTTTGTCTTTATCTATACCTTTAGAGATCCATATTAACTATAGATCCACCAAGCATAGAATATCAAACCTCTTGAGGTGCTAACCTATTTTTAAAGTGAAAAACATGAAAGGTTTGAACCTTGAAAAATTCAAATACTCTTGGTGCTTGATATATTTGTGGTTAAGATGAATATATAAAGAAAGAGGGTTCTCATTATAATTTTTCACTATTTAAATTGCATATTTGAATAAATAAATGGATTCAAGGCATTGAAAATCTCTTTGAGCTTAGACTTGGAACCTTACATATATAATCATATATATACATAGTTGACATTGAAATGATTTAGCTAACATAGACAGTGCAAATATTTTAATTATTGTCAACAATTTTAAAAGTTAAAAGTATAGTTTATAAATAAAATATTGCAATGCCAATGTTAAGTAAATTATTTCAATGTCAACTATGTAATTTTTTGGCCCAAAACAAAAATCATTTATGAGACTTTGGGCACACATCTTTTTACATGGATGTAAAGTTGGTGGTTGTAGTATCTCCAAAGAGTTGTAGAAGAAGATAGAATATATTGAAAAGAAATTTGTAACCTACAGTCTCAAGATTAAAAGAACTTTTCTTCCTATCATATCATTCTAAATAAAGAAAGTCTTCCCCCCATTGAAATTATTACTATGATTATCTTATGTATAAGAAGAAGATAAACAATATGGAAGCTAAGAGGTTTCCTAAAATTGTTTCTATGTATCCTCTACTTTCATCTTAAATGGCCATGACATAGGGATGGTCAATCTTCTTGCTAATATTGAAGGAGATCATTTGAAAAATAAGAATAATATTAAAAATAATATTATTTCAAAATTTAAAAAGAAATTGTGAGGTGATAAAGAGATGTTAGGATATTCCTACACATAGGAAATAGTTAAGTATAACTTGGTCTAGTGTAGAGTTAGGTAAAGTGTGTGTCTTTACTATGTACTTTTGAAACTTACAATCCGATGGTCACGATATGTTCTAGACATGAAGTGATCTGATGGTTCATTCTCTCCTCATTATTACCCACATTTGATGTGTGGCTTAACACCCGATTGGTTCATGATCTCTATTTAAAGAGCACGGAGGGTCATTTGTAAGGTGACCGTTCATAAAAGAAGCTTATGTAAGTTTTCTTTCTTTTACGCGTTGGCTCAATTCGCGGACTGTTTTCCCTCTTTGAGGGGGACTGTTTCCCTCTTTGAGGGTTCGCGGACTATTTTCCCTCAATCCGCAGACTGTTTTCCCTCTTTGAGTGGGACTGTTTCCCTCTTTGAGGGTCCGCGAACTGTTTTCCCTCTTTGAGGGGGACTGTTTCCCTCTTTGAGGGTTTTAACCACGTACTAGTGTAGTGATATGTAATTTGTTTATGAATGGCGTCCCTTGGTGTTCTATATAAGGAACTTACCATGTAAATTCCTACGAGAGATAAATGGAAAAGAAAACTAAAATTAAGTAGGTGATTAAGTCCAATCTCCAAAATCAAAATTTTTCTTTTTCTTTATTAACTTGAAGAAGAAAAAGAACATTGTTACATGTAGACAAAATCTAATGATCTTAATAGTGAGAAATATATTTAAAAGAACATTGTTAAGTAGGTGATTAACTCCAATCTCCAAAATCTAAAATTTTCTTTTTATTGATTAACGTGAAGAAGAAAAAGAACATTGTTACATGTAGAAAAAATCTCATGACCTTCATAATGAAAAATATATTTAAAAGAACATTGTTACATGTAGACAAAATCTCATGAGCTTCATAATGATTTTTTTTTCCTTGACTAACTTAAGAAGAAAAATAACATTGTTACATGTAGATAAAATCTCATAAGCTTCATAATCAAAATAGGCCTTAGACAATTTCCAAAACAAAATGGAATGTAATAGTTATCTATAGTCTTTGCAACACTAAGAGGGTTGAAGATAAAAAGATTTTCTCTTGGATTGACCATGTTATCCTCACATTCATCTAAGTCTTAAAATATATATCACAACACCAATTAACATTATAACTAATTACTAGTGCATTAGTATAAATTAAACTGCTAGTAATTGTTTACAAACATTAAAATAGTTAATTAATAAAAAAATGATGAATTATAAAAAGGAATATAATAATAATAATAATAATATAGTCTTTGCAACACTAAGAGGGTAGAAGATAAAAAGATTTTCTCTTGGATTGACCATGTTATCCTCACATTCATCTAAGTCTTAAAATATATATCACAACACCAATTAACATTATAACTAATTACTAGTGCATTAGTATAAATTAAACTGCTAGTAATTGTTTACAAACATTAAAATAGTTAATTAATAAAAAAATGATGAATTATAAAAAGGAATATAATAATAATAATAATAATATAGTCTTTGCAACACTAAGAGGGTAGAAGATAAAAAGATTTTCTCTTGGATTGACCATGTTATCCTCACATTCATCTAAGTCTTAAAATATATATCACAACACCAATTAACATTATAACTAATTACTAGTGCATTAGTATAACCAGACACCAAATTGGTGTATGAGAGCTTAAGTCTACCAAGGCATACATACTCTACCCCCTCTGGTTTTGAACCTGTGACCTCTTAGGAGGAAACACATGCTCTTAACCATTAGGCCCACTCAAAGTGTATTTAGATTCATCCTTAACTATTTAGATTCATCTACGTTTTATTATGGAAGTTATTTACTGGTAAAAAGATATTGCTACAATATTATGATCAAATATTATAGTTTGCTAATACATAATACTCAAAAAAATTATTAACTCATATTTATGTTAAACTTTATCTTTTACCTAATAATTATTAATAATTAAATCAATATTTAAGATACCCAGTTTTAAAATAAACCTATCTATAAACGTAAACTAAAAACATATTTAAACACCAAAAATTTTCTAGACAGAACCCGTTTAGGCACAACTCTAGCCATATAGGCTATTAAAATGATATGGTAAAGAAAAGTAGATATTGTAGGGTATAATATTCTTTTTCTATGACTTCTGAAATATTAAGTATGATACGTTTAAATTACTTTTTGGTTTCATCGTATTAATTAGAAAAAAGCTATTATGTTTGAAACAAATTTTTGGTTGAAAATATTAATTAGAAAAGAGTCATTTATTAGGAGTATTTTAAGTATGAGATGAAAAAAAATAGATTTTTATTGTTTACTATGTAATTTAAATATATATAAAAGTGAAGTGTTTTCAAAATTTTAAAAAATTAGAATAGTGTAAATTACAAAGTACAAACATATTATTCTAAAAAATTAAACAAAATCTAAATATTATTCACACTTTTTAATACTATTTTTTTGGGTTACATTTTATTTAAAGGAATTCCATCATTTTTCACGTTTCCTGCTTCTTAATATGATTGTTGTAGTGTTTTATTTATTTTTTAACATATTATAAATAAATATATTACATTTTAAAAAAAAATCGGTTTATATTTCAAAGTTTTATAGAGAAAAATTATAAATGTTTAGAATTAACCTCAATGGAAATGATTTTTCCACTCAGTTTTAACTAGATTGTAATTAGCATAGATCTATTTTAAATACTAACATGAGTTAAGAGGATCTAATTTTTTAAGGTGTAATTTTTTTTTTATCAGTGGACATTATTTAAATGTTTTCTATAGTTATTTAATTTTTAATTTTTTAGATCTTATAAAAAAATTATTGTAGTGGACAAGCAAAATGTCAACTTTGCTGAGTACCGAAAATTTTACACATCATACTGGGCTGTAGAATAAGTCTTGAAGCTCAATTAATGAAAATGGCATTTTTGTTTAGTTTTCACTTCACTATATTACAAATTGAGGGCTTATATGGAATTCAATTGCAGTAGTCTTTAGTATGAATTTTTGGATTTTCCGCGGCAAGAAAATTTGACTTGGAATCTTGATTTGTGTATCGTTTTTCTTTCTCAGATTGTTTTCCTTCGTTTTATATGGCATAATATCTTCGCTCCCTATGGTCTTCTGAGTTGAAAGCTCGTTTGTTTTCTTTATATGGCTTTTTGCACTGAGCACCTCACGCTCAGTATGGTTTGCTTTTAACACCTAAGCAAATGGTACATAATGCTTCTTACTGGCCATTATCTTCTGGTCATAAGATCTCTTTGTGGTTCGGCTATATTCTGGTGTTCTTTAGAATCCTAAATGTCTTGATTATTATCTTTATGGCTTTTCTTCTTGCATATATTGCCAGAAGGTGCATATCATGAACGAGAATCCTTAATAGGATTTATCTTCCTCAGAAAGCTTTGGGGATATTTTTACATGTCTTTTCTCCTCCATGTTATGTTTCTCACCTGGTCTTGGGGGTGTTAGAAAAATATGTGGTTTTCTTTTCTAGACAAGATAAAATCGCTTATCTATGTTTATAGCCCATGTTCTGACATTCGCATTAGGATAGGCAATTGGTGGTGCATTTTTCATATCTATTGTTGTTGTATAGATTGTCAATCCCAGACTTTGGAATAGTTTCTCTCCAGGCTCTGGATCCTTTTCTGGCCATCCCCCCTGGTTTTCTGTCGGATCATCCCTTCCTTTCCGGTAACTCCTTACCGGATTTCTCCCTTTTTGAATTTTCCCCAGTGATCCCTTGCATTTACACGTCTGGCTCTCTCTGCTCCATCGGGCACAGAATCCCGTCACCTTTCATATGCCTATCTTCTTCCTTCACTGAAGTCAATATGACGGCGGCCAAATGTTTCTATAACTAACTCTTCACATAAGGTGATCTGCCAAATTGGGTCTCGATTTCAATACCTCCCTGTCCTTTGGATCACCTTGTCCCGAGGTTTATAGTTTTTTTTTTTTTTTTTTTTTTTTTCTGATTGGGTTCTTTATTCCTCCTATCCAATCGTATCTTTGTCTCTAACGGCTTGCTGAAAAGGGCTCCTAATTGGTATTTTTCTTCCTTTTCTTCTGTCAGTCGGTATCTTCCATCCAGGCATTTTGTGTCTGACAGGATTTTCTGTGGGATTCAGCCCTTGTCTGATCCATGATCTAGCCTCTTCCAGCTCTTACAGAGGCCTTCCTTATTAATTATGATGGAGGGTTCGGATTCTCCAACCACACAGGCTCTTATAAATGCCACCATCGAGGCTGAAAAGGCACATGGGACACCTTACAGCTGGCATGCCACGGTGGACGAAATGCTTCCAAACCCGGCCCGCCATGACAAAGCAAATATGTCCTATCAGGACTTGGACCCGACCCACCCTCAGCATGCAAGGGGACCTACAAATATTGGAGTTTCTTATGATCCAAAAAATCTCAATAAAAAGGCTATGCTCCCTGTTAAAACCGGCCCTCCGCCAAAGGCTATTTTTGTAAACAGTACCGTCCTTGCGGATCGTATTGATAGCTTGCAAAAGCTAGCCTTGATCGGGAAGTGGCACTTCCCGCAAATGGAGGAGGATGAGATGAGAAAATGGTTGGCGGACAAATGGCTTCCTCTCATTGGTTACATCCCGGTCATCTCGCGCCTAATGAAAGAATGGTTTTCTTTTCATTTTCTAAAAGCTTCCGATGTAGACATTATTATAAATAGGCCCTAGGTTTTTGGCAGAAGCTTGCTTCCTCTCTTTATCCAGATGGTACTTGGGTTTCGATCCTCTGAAGAACACACCGTCAAACTGTATGATTTGGGTAAAACTCCCAAATTTACCTCTGGAATTATGGTCATCTGAAACGCTCTCAGAGATTGGGAACTCTATCGGGAAGTTTATTTATGTAGATCCATGGTGCAGGGGGGAGAGGGACAAGAGGATCGCGTGGATCTTAATTGAGAAACCTTATAAAGGCGGCTACCCGGATCATATCGAGATATCCTGGGATGGTATCAAAATTAGTCAAAGGCTTGACTTTTGGGGCATCCCTTTTCGATGCTCTCTGTGTCACAGAACAGGGCATCTCATCAAAAAATGTTGTTTTCGTGTCAACCGTAGGTCAAAGAAGCATCTCTTTTCCAGGGGTGGCAAGTCCGTCTCGGAACCATCTTCTGATGATGTGAGTTTTCTAGATAGTCAAGTAAAAAGTCATGAAACGGCTCCTCCCCGATCCATGGACCATTCCTGTGATAAATCCACTCCTACAAATGATCCGGACTTCGGTTTTCCTATTCCAGAGCCGAATGAGGAAAATGTCGTCCCTTCTCCCCTGGCTATGAGTCAAGGGGTCTTCGCGGTTGGCTCCCATACTATCATATTTCCTCTTCTTCTCCCTCTCCGGTTCATCGTTCGGCCCATCGTCCTGAAGATCTTTTGAAAGCTAAGGTGCCTATGCCCTCACCTACTCCTTTCAACTCTCCATCGGACTCTCCTATAAATAACCTAGACAACGATATCGATCTCTTCTTACAAAGAAATCCTCTTGAACTTGAGCCTCTAACTATTCATAAACCATCTTTTCCTTCTTATCCGTCCATCAGCCCAAATTCTGCAAAGAATATCACTGTCAGAAAGAAACAAAAGGGGGGTAGCCGTCATTTCAGAGGCAGATCAATTGTCTCTGACTTTGGCATCACAAATTTATCTCTCGTCAAAGTACCTATATTGGACTTTGCTGATTCACGACCTCTTAGAGCATGCATGGCTGGTGAATCATCAAAATGACCTTTTTGATATCAATGAATATCAGGGGACTGGGTGCTCCCCCAAAATTCATAGCGCTCAAAAAAAATTTCTCATCGGCTCGGCCAAAAATTATTTTTGTCCAGGAAACCATGCATTCCAGCAGGGCAGTAATTGCATTTTTTAGAAGGATGTTTCCAACATGGTTATGGTCGCCACTGAGGCGAATGGTCTATCTGGTGAACTAGCAGTCTTGTGGGACCCCGTCCGGGTTAAAGCAAAAGCCTTTAAATGATGCGCTAGGATATTAGTCTCGGCCTCAATCAGAGGTCATGTTTATATGTTAAACTTTCTAAATGTATATGCCCCATGTAGAAACAGGCTTCCCTTTTGGGAAAGACTATTTGCTTAAGAGATCCTTGATATAGAATCTTTGATTATAGCAGGGGATTTAAATGTGACGCTCAGCCCTGACGAATGTTGGGGTAACTGCAGGAAAAAAGACAAATTGGCAGACAGGCTAAGAATGGAATTTCTAAGCAGGAACCTTGTGGATGTCATACCGGACCGAATGATGCCAACGTGGGACAATGGGAGGTTTGGTCAAGCCTATATTGCAAAAAGGATCGACCGTTTTATTATCAATGCCAGCATCATCGCAAAATGGGGCATGACGTTCTCTCATATTGCAAATGAGTTTACTTCTGATCATAGGCCAATTCTTCTCGAATGGAGGGACCTGGTATATAGGAAGGAGTATTCCTTTAAATTTAATAGGATCTACTTGAACGACTCTTCTTTCAATGAAGCTATATCTAGGAAATGGGCGGATCTGCAAACATCTACCACGGCCTTTCTTACTACTTTCCGTGAAAAGATTCAATGCCTGAGAGCGACTGCAAAGGACTGGCAGATCCGAAAATCAAAACAGGATAAAAGGGAGCTAATTAACATCCAAAAGGAGCTGGATAACTTCATCTCTTCTTCCTCCCATGAATGTATGCCTTTCGAAACAAAGAACCATATCAGGGAGTTGGTAAAAAGGAAGCAAATTCTGCTGCTCAAGGAAGAGGCCTCCTGGAGGCTAAAAAGCAGAGCGCTCTGGCTAAAGGAGGGGGATAGAAACACGAAGTTTTTTCATTCCTATGCAAATGCTAGAAGAAGGAAGAACTCTATCTGGAAGATCGAAGATGGCAGGGGAGGTTTCCTTTATTCTCAAAGTGATATCGCTGATGAAGAAACAAGGTTCTTTCAAAATCAATATAAAAGGAACCAAAGCAACATTAATGATATGTTATGGGCGGTGGACTTGATGCCTGAAATGTTTGATGAGGATGCTTATGAAAATTTTGTAAAACCGGTCACGAAGGATGAGCTCCTTGCTGCTATAAAG
Organism: Pinus taeda; assembly: GCA_000404065.3. Classification (NCBI taxonomy): domain Eukaryota; kingdom Viridiplantae; phylum Streptophyta; class Pinopsida; order Pinales; family Pinaceae; genus Pinus; species Pinus taeda. Next base: position 36,121 of record APFE030340025.1, read on the forward strand.
TCTTTTAAAAAGGACAAGAGTCCTGGGCCAGACGGCTGGTCCATTGAGTTCTTCCTGCATTTTTATGACATGTTTAAAATGGATTTGCTAAGAATGGTGGAAGCTTCCCGTATGTCGGGAAATATTCACAGCGCTTTATCCTCCACATTCATTGCTCTTATCCCCAAAAACCATAGATCTGATTCCTTCCAAGACTACAGACCTATTGCTCTATGCAACACTCTATTTAAGATTATATCAAAAATTATTGCTGAGAGGATAAAGCCTGTTCTAAACATCTTCATCACTAGGGACCAGCACGCGTTCTTAAAAGACCGGAATATCTGGGATGTCGTCATTATGACACAAGAATTCCTTTTTTCTATGCTGACAAACAACACCGAGGCGGCTATTCTCAAGATTGACCTGAGAAAGGCTTACGATTGTGTTGACTGGGGTCTTCTCAGAATTCTGTTGGCAAAAGTTGGTTTTAGAACAAAAGGTATTGAATGGATAATGGCGTGCATAGAAAACGTTCATTATTCTGTTATTATCAATGGAATTCCATCTTCCTTTTTTAAAGTCGAGAAGAGACTCCGTCAGGGCTGTCCTCTCTTCCCCCTGCTTTTTATTCTAGTTATGAATTCCCTCAGCTTACAGATCAAAAAGGCAGTTTCAGAACGACAATGCAGGCCGGTCAAAATTTGTAAGGATATCTTCCTATCCCACAACCTGTTTGTCGATGATATTCTTATTTTCGCTATGATTTGCAAAACATCCTGGATATGTCTAAACAACATCCTACAGAAATTCCAGTGTTCCTCGGGAATCCTTATTAATAAGGAAAAATCAAAGCTATATCATAACGAATCAAATATGGAGCTTGTTCTATGGATTGCAACAATGCTTGGCATTGGCCAAGATTCGATCAGGAACGACATTAAATATCTGGGGTTCAATTTGAAGGTGAAAGGGAACAAAAAACAGGAGTGGCTATGGCTTATAGATCGTTTCTACAACAGGATCTCCGGATGGGAATCGAGACTTCTCTCTCTAGCAGGCAGATTCATCTTGGTACAGGTTGTTTTATCTTAGTTGGCGGTCTACTGGGCCCATCTCTATCTTCTTCCTGCCTCTATTATTAAAAAAATGTGCTCTCTAGCCGCAAATTTCTTATGGGGAGGTAGAGGCATCTTTGGTGAGGGCCCGTGGAGCAAGCTCATAAACAGAAAATGTAGAAATTTTGAATAATTTAACACATTCAATGGAGATTATCCTGATCATGTACTATTGCGGAAAACATACACAATACATAAGCTCCTCTACGTTGATCATCAATATAGCAGCATCAATAACAATAAAACATCAAGAGCATTCACACATTAACACAGTATGTATCCCGGGGAAAGCATCTCGCTAAAAACCCCAACTATCTGTATATTAATGATTGAGTCATGTAACATTACACAGCATAATACTTCTCACAAGTATCTCCACCTCTGTTACACACAATACAGCTCAGATCTGATCTCCAAATCTCTTCCACTGCTTGTCTGCCTCCACTGCTCAATACCTGCTCAAGAACTGATGAGAATGGCTCACCAAACTCATTTTTCCCTTGCAAAATAGTCACTCTCTCTTTGTGGACGTGAGAATAAGCTACAATGTGGGCAAATACGTGGGCAAACTCATTGGCATACTCAATCCCTTGATTGTGCAAGATCTGATGCACAACTATAGTCACCACTGATAGCAATCTGATTCTCTAACACCTGTCCCTGCTGAACTGAACATGCACTGACATGCAACTGAGTTAACTGATGTATTCATTAGTTGTATTATGAGTTAATAACTTGTGAATTAATTAATAACTAATTCACCCAACTCATCTCTAGTCTATTTGCCAGTTAGACTAAATACAACCAGTTTAACAAAGCTAAAACTGAACACAACTCCATCAACTCCACAATCAACTCCACCAAACTCAACTGATTGAGTTCTAACTGAATTCATGCATGCAACAACTCAACTGACTCATAAGAAAAGCGTATTTCCTTCTGAC
>APFE030340027.1:0-10831 GCA_000404065.3 Pinus taeda
CTAGATATGTTGGAGTGGATCAATTGCAATATATTTGTGGTCTTGTTATTAGTTGAGGGGAATGGACCTCTTGTAAGTTTTCCTTCAGCACATCCCCGACATACACCTTAATGCTCTACTTTGAACTCAGGCATACCTATCACCATCTGTCTCACATCGGGTAGGGCCTTATAATGAAGATGGGCAAACCTTCAGTGCCATAGTTCAAATTGTAGAGATGTGTTGCAAGACATGGCTCCCAATGGACTTCCTCCAACTTGATACAAAGTGTCAACCCTAAACCCAAGAGTAAAAGCATCTTTAAAATTTCTTTTCCAAACACGTACCTTTCCATCGATGAATGCCACCTTGAATCCTTTGTCCTCCATGGCTAAAATGGACATCGGGTTCTTCTTGAGATCAGATACATATAGTACTTCTTGCAAATGAATAGTGTTACCTTGATGCAATTGAAGGGTAACATTCCCTATTCCCTTCATGAGATAGGTGGCATCGTCGCCAAGGATGATCTCCAAGTTTGTCTCCTTTTGTATCAAATTAGAGAGGGCTTCTATCAATCAGCCAATTTCCCAAAGTGTCCGGAGGAGAGGCAGTGGAGAGGACGATATAAGATAGTCTTGTTTTGCTTATTGTTAACAACATTTGATTCTTCATACTTGGAGTTCCTTGATTGCTTGGAGGGTTGACCATTTCCTTTTTCCTTTGCATTCCTTTTTCCTTTGCCATTGGACCTGCCATTCCTTTGATCATTGTTGTTGAAGTTGCCCTTAGAATGATTGTGATCATCACCATGCGATGTGTCCCTTCTATTTGGACACTCCCTGGCATAGTGGCCAAACTTATTGCAAACAAAGCACCTGCCCTTCCTTCCTCCCTTAAATCCAGGCTTTCCATGGAAATGACCTTTAGACCCTACATTATTCTTCCTCTTGGCATGAGCGGAGAGCAGTGGGGTTGCTTCTATTGGAAGGCATTTCTTGCTCCACCATTCTTGTTTCTTCTTGAATGCATCTCGACATCAATTCTTCAAACCCTGGAATTCGATCATTGTTGAGTATAGTGGTTCTAAATAAATACCACTCAGGTGGAAGTCCTCCAAGGGTGGTGAGAGTAAGTTCCCTGTCAGGAATGACTTCTCCAATTGAGAGTAGATCATTCTTGATCTCAATAATCCTCGAGAAATAGGATTGAATGTCCTCGTCCTTGCCATTCGAAATATCCTTCAACTTATTCCCTGAGAAATATAATTTGATTAGCATTACTAACCTTGAACATGTCGACCAACTTGTCGTAGATCTCCTTGGAGGTCTTCAATTCGGAGATCTAGGCCACCAGATGCTTGTCAATGGAATCCCTGTTAATCTTCTTTGCTTTGAATTCAGCCCTATTGTACTTGGTCTTCGTAGGAGGCGGTGCATTTGAAGGAGGTTCAGGGATTTTACCATGCACATAGTCCATCACTTCTTTCTCTTCCAAGGTCAAATCAAGAGACATCTTCCATTCATGATAGTCAGATTTATCATGGAGCTTGTCTTCAGCCAGGAAGTAGGATGAGGAACCCATTGAACCTTTTGTCCTTGTCCAACTGTCTTTTGTGATTTCTCTTTCACTCTTGCTTGGGCTTTGTCTTCACCTTAGCTCTGATACCATGCTAATTTTATGCAACAATGGTATGTTATATGCTTTAGAGCAATTTTACTTCAATTTCTTTATTAGCCCAGTATCAATATTCAAATTAGCAATCACATCAACATGATGTGAAAAATTCTGAATCTACACATCAGAGATCCTACTACAATCACTGGTTTATCATCTCCTACTTGTTTTTACATTCAACAAGCTATTTAATTATTTAAACAACGATGAAAACACTATTGTAGACTACACATACATATAGATCATGAACTGAAGATAGAACGAGACAAATACACAAGGAACACCATTATTTTTGGACAATCATCCCCGGAAAAACCCAATTTGGGAAAACCGGTTTAGCATATAGAGGGTTTGTATTATTAAGCAAGCAAAACCTAAGTAGAATAGGTTGCCTCTCACACCGGCCAACCTTTTAGAGATATTACGGCGGCAGGAAATAGATACGAGGGTTTACCTCATTCTCCAAGTCTCAACTGATCCACTAAATGGCCGACTCCAGCAATCACTACGAAAATCCCAGCACAATCTACTCTTTGTGGGCCAGTGTCTTGCCTCTGGGAGATTGCGTCACTTCTCTCCTGGATCGATTTGCCCTTAGAAGCTTCGACTTTAGCCCTCCTGGCTCAAAACATCGAACTCCCAGCAAAATCTCGAACTTCCCTCGGTTATCTTGCACTGCCACTACAAGAACCCTCTTGGCCTGTGTCAACTCTGCGTGAGTCCCTTCTTGGGCTGCATGGGCCTCTACGCTGCCTCTCTGATGCTACTGTTGCCTCTCTTCTTGGTACTCGTTGGTTTAGAACTCTCTTCCGATCCAACTCTCTGCTACTGCCCCTCTCACTGCAACAGATCACTTGTCCAATTTTCTCAGCAAACCTTGCCCTAAAAAAATCAAACTGACTGATCTCTCAAGTGTGTCTCCAACTGACCCTCAAGCCTCCTCTTATACTTTTCCTGTTGATGAATCAACGACCGAGATTAAGTCCCTAATCAATGGCTAAGATTAAAACAAACTTGATCCTCGTCACTTAGAAGTTTCTCACCTATATTCTTATTATTACCCATTAATATTTTTATTTTCCTAAGTTTAGACTTAGGAACCCATTAAAAATATTAATTATTTAAATAACTCTTCATTTGGGTGGAATTTCTCGAAACGATTTTTGGGTCTTGGAGATCTCATGTGTTCTAGCCTCTCCACAAAATTTCGGAGCTAGAGCACATCCAATGCTACCGAAAATCAACACTCCCTCTTAGCAAGGAATGTGCTCTAGTAACACTTCTCAACAAAAGTACTACACGATCCATTGCATCGGTCCTCTGTGCTGCTGATGCTTGGCCTGATGCCCTTCATCCACTGCATTGTTGCTTCCTATATTGTTGCCCATGACTCTGTCACTGCCACTGCTACATCTGTACTAGATCTCCTTTTCAAAATGCTGCCTCATGTTGCCCATAGCACTGCCACTACTAACTACTGCACTACAACTCAGTGGCTGAGAAGTAAACAACTAAAACTTTCACCCAAAAACTGACATGTTGATCAGTATGGATGCCTCGTGATGCTGAAGCTACCACTGTTGCTAATCTGTGTTGACCCTCTGCTGCTACTGCAAATTGCTCTGTACCTCTCACACTGCTACAAGATCCACTGCACTGCCTTAGACTTTGACACTCTAGCTCTGCCACTATTGCTCCATCACACCTCGCACCAACTGACTCCTTGCATTCTGCTACTGTTGTTAAGGGCTCCCTTAGTCGTATGCGATCCAAGAGTTTGGCCACCTCAAGGATCCTGCCCAACATGTAGTCCTCTCGACTACAACTCCATGTCGCCCCACCTTTTCTCCAAAGGCGCATGAGCACTCATGGCAGAATCGTCATCCTTGCCTTCCCCGTCAGCTTTCGCTGAAGCAGCCTTCAAGTCAGAAGCCTCCTTACCCTTCTTCCAGGGGCACTGAGTGGCTAAATGTCCATGTTCCCCGCACTTGAAGCATCTGACCTTGGAAATATCTTTCTTCTTCTCTTTTGCTGCCCTTGTTGTCCCGATGATGCGAGAGTTGCATCCTCCTATTCTTTCTTGACCCGAGGTCCTTTGCCGTTACTCCCTGCCTTGGGCAACCTCCTGATCTCTTCTTGACAAAGATCTGCCCACATCTCCTCCCAACTGGGGAGAATTGCTCTGTCCAAGATACTTTGGACAAATGTCTCCCAGTCCTCGATGACAGCATTCAGGGTAGTCTTGACCATGAACTCAAGATCTAGTGTAGACCCCATAGAAGTCAACTATTTGTGAATCCCTTGCAACCTGAGGAGGAAGGGATTGATCTCTTATCCCTTCTGCATCTGGTATTGCCTCATCTAATTTTCTAATAGCATCTAATGTTGGACGGAAGTGCCCTGATACAAGGTGGTCAACGTTTCCCACATCTCCCTTGTTGTGTCCTTCTCAGCAATGTGTGGGACCACATGATCTTTGACCTTGTCTAGAATCATGCATTTAGCCTTCTTCTGGGCCTCGTACTTCTGCAGCCGATTAGCGTCGATTGGAACAACAACAACTTTCAAGGCATAGTCCTCGATGCGATGTTTGTCTAGGATTGCCAAGATCTTGGCCTTCTAGATGACAAAATTGGATGCTACATCCAATCTGTCTTGATCCCTCAGTCCATTGACCACCATCTCTGCTCAAAAAAATATAGGATTGGTTCTTTTCTCCCTCTCCTGCTGCTAATCCAGTGAGACTCGGATCTGGATTTCTTTAACGTAAGAAACCCTCTAATGAACAAGCTCTTCTAGACTCCCTCTAAGTCCTAATTTCCTTCACGAAAATCCTCTTGCCAAATGTCGAATCACTCCTCTCCAATCCTCCTTTGTTGTTGCAACCCAGATCTAGATTTCTTTGGTTAGAAATTTGTCAAGGTAGTGACTCCCTCTACCTGGGCTTTGTCTCCATAGACATTGTTCTACACCAACAACAACAACATCCCACCAACTCCACTGATCGAATCTGCTCTGCTCCTCCAGCCCCGACAATTGACTAATTCGAGCCTCTCAGGCTCTGCGCTGGCACAAAGATCTGACGCAGTCACTACGTGAGTTCCTCTTGGGTTCTACATCACCCTCTGCAGGCTCAAAACGCTGACACAGGCACTGTGTGAGCCTCTACGTCACTTTTTTGGCTCTGTGTCACACCTTGAGTTGCTCCTCTACCTCTGAAACGAAGTTGTCACTCGGGACCACTGCTTCTCTGCAACAAATTCTCTAGATCTCTCAGCTGGTGTCTTCAGTCTCCTATCATCTGCAATGCTCCGATACCATGCGAAAATTTTTGAATCTACACATCAGAGATCCTACTGCAATCACTGGTTTATCATCTCCTACTTGTTTTTACATTCAACAAATTATTTAATTATTTAAACAGTGATGAAAACACTATTGCAGACTACACATACATATAGATCATGAATTGAAGATAGAATGAGACAAATACACAAGAGACACCATTATTTTTGGACAATCTTCCCCGGGAAAACCCAATTCGGGAAAACCGATGCAGTATATAGAGGGTTTGTATTGTTAAGCAAGCAGAATTTGAGTACAACAGGTTGCCTCTCACACCAGCTAACCTTTCAGAGATCTTACGACAGCAAGAAATACATACGAGGGTTTACCTCGTTCTCCAAGTCTCAACTAATCCACTGAATGGATGACTCCGGCAAGCACTGCGAAAATCCCAACACAATCTACTTTGTGTGGTCCAACGTCTTGCCTTTGGGAGACTGCGTCACTTCTCTGCTCAATCATTTTTCCCTTAGAAGCTTCAACTTCAGCCCTCCCGACTGAGAACATTGAACTCCAAGCAAAATCTCGAACTTCCCTCGGTTATCTCACATTGCCACTGCAAGAACCCTCTCGGCCTGTGTGAGTCCCTTCCTAGGCTACGTAGGCCTCTGCGCTGCCTCTTTGATGCTAGTGCTGCCTCTTTGCCTAGTACTCGTTTGCTCAGAACTCTCTTTTGATCCAACTCTCTGCTATTGCCCCTCTCACTGCAATAGATCACTTGTTTGATTTTCTCATCAAACCTTGGCCCGAAAAAATCGAACTGACTGATCTCTCAAGTGTGTCTCCAACTGACCCTCAAGCGTCCTCTTATACTTTTCCTATTGATGAATCAACGACCGAGATTAACTCTCAAATCAACGGCTAAGATTAAAACAGACTTGATCCTCGTCACTTAGAAGTTTCTCACCCATATTCTTGTTATTACCCATTAATATTTTTATTTTCCTAAGTTTAGACTTAGGAACCCATTGAAAATATTAATTATTTTAATAACTCTTCATCCGGGTGGAATTTCTACAAATGATTTCTGGGTCTTGGAGATCTCATGTGTTCCAGCCCCTCCACAAAATTTCGGAGCTAGAGCACATCTGATGCTACCCAAAATCAACACATGATAGTAAATGCAAATAGAACATAACCATAAACAGTAGAAGACAAGCCAAGACAAGAGGACACAAGATGTGGCACCAGCCAGGGACAAACCCCAATGTGGAGAAACCCTTGATCAAATCTTCTTTTAGTCTTCAATAGTTTAGCAGAGAGAGATAGTACAATTTACAAATTTGATAATTTATAAGAGCAGCAAAAGAGCCCTAACCAGAAAAGTCAACTCTGGTCAACAGGGCAGATTTGACCCTCAGCAAATCGGTCAACTTCAGTCAACTTTGGCCTCCAAACAGCAAGATAAAAGAGCCTTCAAAACAGTCAAATTCAGCCCAGTGAAAGTCTGTCAAAGTCTGGTCAAACAACCCACCTATGATCAACCCTAACTGCAATCAACGTTGGTCAACAGTCAACGTTTAGCCTCGATTTCTATGCCCAGAAATGCGGCCTGCCCAAACAGAGATAGGCCTCACAAAACGTAGTCAAAGGAGGTCAACACATGCTAGTCAATGCTTGGTCAAACTGTCCAGAAATTCGGTCTCCTGAAATTTCGGCCTCCTGAAATTTCCCTCTCTTGAAATTTCGGCCTCCTGAAAGTTCTTTCTCCTAAAATTTCGAACGTGTGGAGAGAGAGGCCCAGAAATCCATACCCAATCAATGAGGAGAGAGAGAGAGAAGTGTGAAGATGAGTGTGTCCAAATGAGGCTAAGTCACCTTCTATTTATATGCAACGTTGAGGATGAATAGACGTGACTGTTGGGCTTCTGAGCCTACTTAAGTTTGTTGGCTGACCTTGACAATTTGACAATAATCAAAATAAATTCATAACTTCATTTGTACATGTCAAAATCAGATGATCTCTAGATCAATCCTATACCTCTCAGAGAGAGGAATCCAAGAAAAATATCAATGGTTATAAATAGGATGACCCATGTGGAGTTTGGCCCTAGTTGCCAATTTTAACAATAATACAATGTTATTTTTGGACTAATGTCCTCGAAAAAACCCAACTTGGGAAAATCGGTGCAGCAGCTGAGGGTTTTATTATTATGCAGTAGTAAATCAGAGTACAAATCTATTGAAGCTCAAATCTAGCTTTCCATACAAAGAAAATGACTGACAAAAGTCTAGTGGGAAAAATCTCACTTCCACTGGTGATTTGACACTGACCTTAGCTCAAGATGAGTTGGTCCTTGCTGCGTCTGCGTCACCCTATGCAAATCTGTGTCAGCCTTGCTTGGACCAGCATCTCTCTCACTCTGCTGATTAGTTGCTACTCTGGAAACTCGATCTTCTAGCCTCCGAGCTCCCACTCTAGCTCTTGCCGCTGAATCTCAACTTCTCCTCAGCAAAATACGAATCTCCCTCTGAAGCTCTGTGTTGCCTCTTTGTGGAGTATGCTGTCTCTTTTTTATGCATTCATCGGACTGGAAATACTTCCTTATGGCCTTACTATCCCTTCCCCTCTCTCACTGCTTTGAAATCACTGAATTACCTCTGACAACACATAGATGCTACTCTGGAGTTAGATTTCCCAACAATATCGAATTCCTTGTTCCTCAAGTGTGTTATGCAACCCCCATCGAATTTGCTCTTATAATCTCTCGCTGAGACATCAACGGCCAAGATTAAAACATAATCGATGGCTAAGATTAACTAGAACTCGATCCATGTCTTCTTCTAGAAGATTCTCACCATGACTTAATTAATACCCTTTAATTAATCAGTTTTTCTAAGTTTAGACTTAGGCACCATTAAAAAAAGCTTAATTATTTTAAGTCGTCTTTAGTGGAATTTCCAAAAACGGTTTTTGGGTTTTGGAGAATACATGTATTCTAGCCTCTCCATCGAATTTCGTGGCTAGAATAGAACTAATGCTACAAAAGCTAACAAACTAACACTTAGTGTAATAACTCGTTGGAACCAGAACGAGAAGATCTATAGGATGAGATGGTGAGAAGTGTTTTTTAGTGGCTTGAGGAGTGATGATGGCCAATTTACCATTTTCCTTAATTAAAACGATATTTTAATTAATTAATAGGAGGGAAAATGTACTAAGCGATTAAAATAATAATAAAATAAATGCTTCTAGAGGGGTCCATGAGATTTGTAAAAGAGGTGGAGGAGACCATTTGAGGACATCCAAGAGTTTTGATATTTTCTCGTTGGAGAAGTTTGGAGAACTGCGAGTTTCCAGCTTGAATTGTAGCCCCAAAACAGAAACCTTCAAATGATTTAGAGAGACTGTGGGCAAGAACCCATATCTCCCCTTAGTGAATTCATCCAGAATCCATAGGTTGTATTTAACAGATCAATTATTTGGAGCCCTATTGCAACAATATTGTTGATCTTTTAAGGGCATCACTCAGCCATCTTTAGTATTTTGTATTAGCACGCTATTTCATATTCCATATTAATAAAATAACATTGAGATTCTCTACATGTCTATTTTGTTAATTCTTCAATTGAAGATTGTATTTTCCTATTTTGCCATTAAATTTATAGTTGAATGGGTGCAAATTGTTATTTAATTTGACGGCTTAGTTTTCTGAAGAAATTATGTGCAAAAATTATATTTAGGATATGACAAAACCTATTAGCTTCCTTATGTCATGGGATCCACTAAGTTTGAATATGAAGTTGTCACCTTCTTCGGATTAGTGAATATGGGTGTGGCCATTATTGGGATTTTGGGTAGCTCGAAAGGTATTTCCAAAAAGGATACCCACCAAAAGCTATTGGTTAGGCAACTTACCCAAAAGTGGGGTTTTGGAGCTAAATTGTGAGTTTAGGGCCTAAAAGAAACTAATTGTTTGTTAATGGGTTGAGAAGCTAAAACCCTAGGGTTTTCGTCAAGGAAACCCTAAAAGCAAAAGTATAAAAGGACCCCAAGGAAAGGCTCATGAAACACATCAATGAGAAGGAATTCATTAAGTGGAGAAGGCCAAATAATGTAGCCTTGGCAAGCAAGAGGAGTTGCAGGATAACCCTAAAGGAGCCAAGTCAAGAGGTTGAGTAGGGTTGGAGGAGCCAAGTTCTATCCAAAAGACATTGAGGATGATGATCCAATTTGTTCTACAAGAGGTTGAGATTAGCAGGACCGTTCTTGGGAGGCATAAGCCTAAGTCTTAGGGGTCGAGGCTGGTGTGGCAAGGAGAGGGCTAACTGTAGCCAAAAATAAGGTTTGTAGTAGCTTGAGAATGGGCACAAAGTATAAAGTACTTGGAAAAAAGGGGTCGTGGGTTCCTCCAAGAATAACAATCTATCCTACTATGAATACTAAAACAAGAAGGGAAGTCGCAACATCTCCAAGAGAAGTCTAAACTGTTTTGAAGGTCTATTTTGGTTATTTGGAGGAGCAAAAAGTTTAGCGAGGAGGTATGTTTCAGTGCCAAGGAGGAGGGTCATAGCCTTGGTAAAGGGCCACAAGGCCTTAGTAATCTGCCCAAAACTTGTCGAGGACCAAAAAGAGATATTTGAGGGTTCTTTTGTCCAACAGCAGGGGTATATACTAGGTCGAGAAACCTTAGGCAAGAGGAATAGAAGGTTCGATCTATAGCTTCAAGAGGGTTGAAGACTTCCACAACAGGCTGTGGGTATTTGAACTATTGTAAGGCTGATATGTGTGGTTTATGTTGACTTTGGCAGACAACAGGAAGGTTGTGGGAAGAGGTATTCTTTGAAAGAAAGATTGTTGAGCATATTTCTTGAGGTCTGTTCACAAATGGAATTGTGAACATAGTGTTTTTTGAGGGCTTATATGTAGTGTGCTTAATGGACAAAGCCACTGTGAGTAGCAACAGTTTTTGGAGATGATGCATACAAGTAGTTTGAAGGATTTGATTTGTGAGCAATAGTATATGACAAAGATCTTAAAGGAGCCAGAACACTGTGTGCTGGTGGCAAAGGATGGCCAGGTATCAAGACAAAGGGGACTGAAAGGGCTGGTCATGAATGGACATCTTCAGCAAGTAAGACATGTTTTGTTCTAGTCTTCTTTTCTAGGCAAATTACAGATTTGAAGTAGCAAATACAAGCCCTAGTTCTGTATGCTATGTATACCAACGGTACTAATGATCGAGAGTGATGATCCCTAGTACGGGAGCCCCATGGTTCCGTTATTGATGGACTAATTCAATAATTGAGCTTTGGGCTCAAATCTTTGTGTACTTAATTGATTTCACTGTTTAAGATTTCCACTGTGCAAAGTGCTTGTAACTTGAGGGTTCTTAGTGTGTTTGTGTGCATGATTAGCCTTAGACCAGATCTAGGTCCTAAGGAAAATTCAACAGCCATAGGTTTGCAATCCTCCATACAAAACCTCTTCAGGATTTGAATTACATTTTTACCCTTCCTAATGAAAATCACCCCTAGTCTCTACCAAACCTTCAATTCTGAGAAGTAATGCAGGAGCATTAGCTTGGGAAACTAACTTGTATTTTTATTAAACCTAGGGGTCTCATGTTTTTGAGAAATTGTTAATTTTATGTAAATATTTATGAGATTTTGTGAGGATTTGTGATGTTTTCAAATCATTGGAAAACAAGAGAGAAATTAGCCTTGAAATATTTCAGAATTAATTATGAGCCTAAGATTAGATTTAGTTTCAAGAGTTTAGGGATGAGAATCTATCATTTAGGGATATTGAGAGATTTAAGGATTTGTTGAGATACTAAAGGGATTTAGCATTTAATTTAATGATATTTTCAAATTGTATAAACAGAAG
>APFE030340028.1:0-24607 GCA_000404065.3 Pinus taeda
TTTCTAGAAGATTCCATGAGCATCCACTTAGCAAATTGTCTCGGACATTTGTCCATTCTCGCTCATCGCACCCTACAGAAGGCCTCTTCAGTATGCATCACACTTGGCTAGTGTAGAAGTCAGTATGCATTGCACCTTGAAAATGGAGCAGTCAGTATGGTCTAATTTTGGCCAGTTTTGAGTGGTTTTTCAGGTGGAACTTTTGGGGGATGATGTAATCATTTGAACATGATCCTTTAGGGTATGAAACAAAACTTTTAGGGGTTAAAGAACCCTTCATTTATCAAAATATAAGATTGGGGTTGTAGTGCCCAAATATGTCTATAACACCATATTACGAAAGTGACCTAAGGCCTCTTGAGGAATGTAGGCCTCCTTAAGTACTACGCGGAGGCTACATCCTTGAAGGGTCACTTTGGGTTGTTCGTGTAGTGGATTTGTTGGTGAGATGTCCACTAGTAGACTTTCTATGTCGGTCCTGACATGTGGTACCAACCCACTAAGGACTACATCTATTTTATCACTAGGCTATCCAAGAGAGGGGAGGATTTTCCCTATTTCCCTTGTGTCTCCCTGAGTGTTACAATAGAGATTCAACTTATCTACTCTCAAAGATACATTGGGATCACGTAGTTTATTTAGCGGATTTTTAGGTGCCTAGTGGACAACTACAAATCTCTTCTTTTGGTGCAGTGGAGGTTAGATGGCTCTCACTATTGATGACTACCATTGTGCACTCTAATAATGACAGGAAGCACATTAGTTTCCTGCTTTTATTTTATGTTGATTCATTGGTGTAGAGGCGACGATGTATTAGATGGCCTGTCATTTTTTCACGATAATTTTGTATAGTTTTAGATAGATGTTTTGTTATGATACATGGGAGGTCGAACATCCCTTAGAGTTATTTTGTTTAATTTTTTAGAGGTTTCTAGAGATGAGGCCTACTTTTGACCATCGCCCTCCTAGGTCGATCACTGAGTTACATATGCACATGTGGGGTGATATGATGCCCAAGAGGGGCCAAACGGAGTATTCGATCAGGATTTCCATTGACGCACTAGGAATGCTAACTAGTGAGGACGACCACATGTTTTTCATGGTGTTGTGTCCTTATGTGGGGACAGATTGGAGATAGTGTCCCAACATCCTCTTCACCTAGCATGATCTCATAATCCTCTTCACGTTAGTGTTTTATTTAAATTAATCTAGTTTCATTTTATTATCTTAATTAATTAGAATAAAATTTATTCTATCATGTTCTTTAACTTGTTTTATCAAAATTGTTTAAGGAAATTGTCTAATTATTGTTATGTACTATATATTTTTTAGATATTGGTGCATTCGTTGGGGACATGCCTCCTCCCCCACCAAATGAAGATGTGGATATGATTAAGGTTGCAATGGGTGAGTGACATCCTCATATGCAGATACTTGCAGGCATGCAGCTGCGTAGGCATGATGTTAGATTCAAGATGGAGTTGGGTGACCAAATAGCTACACTTTTGGTTGGGGAGGGAGTCTTCCCTGTGATGGTTCGAGACATTAGGGCATATCCTAGGCTCCTAAAGCTATAAAGGGACTTGCCACATGATATGATGAGTCTTATGCATTATATCATTGAAGTTACCGACCTACTAGGAGAGAGGAGGGATGCTCATGCAGATACATTGTCTTCACCCATTACTACCCCATCGGATGATGATCAAGGTGGTGACCCTTCAAGTAGTACTCCACCTCCTCTTCCTTCACCACACCCACTGCATGTTTATTCTCAGAGAGTATACCAACCACCTCCTCCTCCACCTCTTACATCGACTTTTGAAGCAGTTGACCATCCATCATCTTCTACTATAGACCATGCCTCCATTAGTATTGTTGTACTATCCATTAGTACAGCTATACTAGAAATGATTGTCATATCGGTTGGACCACCAGATATTTTACAGTAGTTATTTGACTTGTTTGTATATATATATATATATATAGATAGATATATAGATATATAGATATATAGTGTTGTATTTTTTATGTTCATGTCGATGTACTTAATTTATAAGTTTGTGTTGATATATATATATATATGTATTGCATTTTTTATGTTCATGTCGATTTACTTAATTTATAAGTCCGTGTTGATGTGTATATTGTTAGGTCATGTTAGATATGGTCATTTAATGTGCTTGCATATAGATTTGTATGTTATAGTAATTGTTTGACATGAGATGTATATTTGAGGATTAGGGAAAATTTTCAGGATGGAAAATTATCGTGAAGTTTAAAACATTGGCAAATCTCACTAGTCCCTAATATGCAAACTAAAAAATGTTTATTGATATATTTGTAAAATTATTCAAATTTATAATGATTTTATGTATATTCTATATATAATGTTGGTGCTTTTAAAGGTAAAATAGTTTTATATTGTAAAATTTGGGCAAATCATTTTTAGAAAAAATGGAAATTGGCGAATATTTTTCGGAGAAAAATCATGGACAACTATCCCACCTACGAATATTAGCCCGTAAAATTTTCCATGTTGAGGATGTGTGTGGTGATGATGTGCACCAACATTTTTAAAATTAAAAACCCTACCACATTGCACTATGTTGTTTACGCACTGGGGCTTTTGTAAACAATTATTTCCCACAATCACCCACAATATTCATTCATCCATGGAATTGACCTGTGGTATTGTAACTGAAAAATACTATAAGTGCACCGACATTTTCAAAATTATCACCCACATCCTCATACTATGAGCAATATCTCCCACATCCGAACTCCGATTCGACCCATTTTTTTTTTTGAAATTGGGTGATTTTCCAAGAGGAGCTCAGATCTAAAATCCTTTTTCTGAAGTTCTGCACAAAACCTTCAAAAATAATAGGAGAGTCGCCATCCACCAATTGTCGTAAAAAAAATTCTACAACATAGCTAATTTTAAGTCAGCGATATCTCCCTCATCTAGACTCCGATTTGGCAGATTTTTTTTTTTTTTTAATTTTGCTACTTTTGCACAAGGAATCTCGATCTGTTATTTGTTTTTGTACATATTATACCAAATGTTTCAGATCTGATCTGCAAACTCACTACCCAAGAAAAAATTCTTGCAAAAAAATGAAAAAAGAAAAATTCTTCCTGCTTGGCCCAAGAAAGTGCTTTGTGAAGGTCGCAACGCATGCCTAAAGTTTGTTGAATATTTCTGCAATTGAAATATGCATGAAACCCTCATTCCCATGGAATCATAACCTACTCTGATACCACTAATTTAGATCTTAGGGGGAGGCCCCCAAGATCTAAAAGATTGAAATGGATTTTGTGGGGGAGGCCTCCAAGATCTGAATAATTGCAATGCTAGAAAGAAAATGACAGAACACACAGTAAATAAAACCACAAAGAAACTTTTTATTAAAACTGATAATAGCTATAAAGGCTACATTGTGGCGGACCATCTATCCTTTTACAAAATGCGACTTGTTACTTATATTATTTTTCAGTTACAATACCACGGGTCAATTCCATGGGTGAATGAATACCATGGGTGGATGCCACAATACCATGGGTCAAGTCCATGGGTGAACGAATACCATGGGTGGATGTCACTTACAATACCATGGGTGGATAAATACCATGAGTGGATGCCACTTGCAATACCATGGGTAAATTCCATGGGTGGATGAATAACATGGGTGGATGAATACCATGGGTTGATGCCATTTTCCATTTGAACCATAGGACCTTGTAGAACTTCTTATAGATAGAAGCGTTCTTGGATGTAAATGGTTCTTCAAAATGAAGAGAGATTTTGATGGAAATATTGAAAGATATAAAGCGAGGTTGGTAGCAAAATGGTATTCTTGAACAAACGGTATTGACTTTCGTGGGAATTTTTTGCTAGTTGTAAAACTTGTTTCTATTCATATAATGTTTGCACTAACTACATTACTTGACCTTGAGTTAGAGCAGTTAGATGTTAAAACAACTTTTCTTCATGGAGATTTGGATGAGGAAATCTATATGGAAAAGCCATAAGGTTTTGTACAAGATTGCAACATGAGATTAGTTTGTAACTCAGGAAATCATTATATGGCCTAAAATAATCATCCAGGAAATGGTACAAGAAGTGAGCCAAAACTTCACTATAAGTGAATATGACCATTTTGTGTACTTCAAAAGTTTCAATGGTATATTCATTATCTTGGTTTTTGTTTAACACACATGGGCAGCCAGAACAATATGAAAGATAAACATGAGAATACATTTTTATTAACATATGATATACATTTATAGTACATAATTTGACCGTTGGGTTTCACATCCCAAGGTCTCTTGGACTCCTTTTGTCCATTCGACTTCCACAATAACCCATTGAGGATTAGGTGTCCAACATTCCCCCCCTTAATACGAAGGGTTATGTATGAGTCCAAGAAGAGAGCTGTAATAAAAAATTTCCAAATATGCATGGCAACACTAGGCTGAATGTGCTCTATGAAATGTTGGTATAAAGGGCGGTGGTTTAAGGATGACCACCAACACTGGAACACTTAGTGCAGTTCCCGAACTCTTCCAAAACTGGCAAGAAGCTGAAGTCTTCTGCTAGAGGAAGTGATCCTATTGTTTTAAAGAGGGAAACCTTCAACCATAAAAGGAGGTCTCACCCCGCATAAAAGTTAAAACTTCAACCTGAAAAGGGAAGTCTCAACCTGTGATGGTTTAAGGATGACCAACAACTCTGGAATGCTTAATGCAATTCCTGGAACTCTTCCAAAACTGGTAAGAAGCTGGAGTCTTCTGCTAGAGGAAGTGTTCTCAATTTTGTTCCTGGAATTCTTCCGAAGCTGGCAAGAAGCTGAAGTCTTCTGCTAGGGGAAGTGTCCTAGATTGCCACTGAAGGCATGTTCAGGGGCATTTTTGTCTTTGGCTACAACTCTGAAACTTGTGTGGCAGGTTGTGGCTCAGGCTCGCTTGATGTGACTTTGAAGCTTGTAGATGACCATCATTTCCCCCCTATCATATACAAGGTGAGATGATGGAGAAAACTCAACTGCAAGACTGTTCAATACTCTGGAACAAGTTCTGACATGTGTTTGGAATATCTTCTTGGTTGTTGATGCCCATTGCCAAGAAGCGATCCATCCAAGACGAATCTTTGTTCTTGCAGGACGTTTGTTGCTGAAGCATCTGTGTGAAGAATGGGTGGTTTTGTGACAGTGCTTACATGGATGAAGATCAAAACAGTGATCTTTTAGATGGCCAACTCGGTCACAGTGTTGGCATTTCTGTTGTTGTTTTTGTTGCTGTGGAAGAGGGGTAGAGTCTACGACAGCTGGAGGTGAACTGTCATGAGGAGCAGGTGAACTGTCATGAAGAGCAGGTGAACTGTCATGAATGAATCCAGCACTCTGAATCTGAATGGGCTTGGCGTAGTCTGGAATATGAAAGGACAAGTCCTTGTCATATCCAAGACTAGTTCTGTGCTTGTTGTGGACAAGTTGTTCCCAAGGTCTGATGATGGCCTTGGGAAGTGCAAACTGAGGTTCTGCATCTGCATGTACAACTGCTACTTTATTTGAATGAATTGTAACATTATTGACTTGCTGTTTATGGGTGGTTGTCTCAATGTTCTGAACAAAAACAGGTTCAAAATGATGTCTATTTTGATGTAACTCTTCTTGTTGTAGCTATGATTGAAGCTGCAAAAAACCAATATTTTCCTGTGCATTTTGTAGACATGTCTGAATTTCTAAGAGAGATCCTTTGTTGATTTGTAATGTGTCATCAACAATAGATTGTATAAGAGTTTTCATGAACTCTAATACTTCACTGATTCTGGCCATTTTTCTTCAATGTCAGATTTACACCTTAAAAACTGATCATAATTATTACTTAATGCAGAAAAGTAATATCCACTTACAGTACACAGCAATATCTTGTATAAATGTGCAACAAATGAATCAGGGAATCAATGCATATATATGTAGACAGAAAGTATAATGGGTTTTATATGCAATGCCACAATTGGGGCAGCAGCAACTGCAAACTTGCTTGGATCCTTCAAGTACTCCTTTACTTTCAAATCAGAAATGATGGCTATCAAAACTTCAATAATTATAACACCATGTCATGGGCATTGGAATGAATCTCTAGCATGCTAAAATAGCAATGATAGACTTCCTTACATGTCCAAATACTTAGCAAACTGTATAGTGCTGGTCATATATACCATAGCATTTTACCATGACCTTTCAAGAGCCTTCCAACTATGCACAGTTTCAAGAAAACCTCCAGGAGATTAGAGAATACTCGCTCCTACTTCAGATGTATACGCAGCTAATTATTAAGGAGATTTGACTCTTTGACAGTGATAAAATCTGCCCACAAAGGACAACTCGAACAAAAACGGATAGAACTTGATTTGAAGATGCTTTGAAACCAACTTTTCCTCTTTGGATAAGCTACAACGAACTCAACTTCTTGAGATAGGCTCCTCTTTGTCTATTTTTTTTTTCAATGCGCAACACCATAAAACGTTCAACATTACACTATATCAATTCACATAGAAATGGCTCAAATAACATTGTAACCATACCTACACCAAAACGGACTCGCAGACAACATAACACTGTATTCCAACTCATATTCAAAGCATAAAATCATCATTTTAACCAGCAAACAAATCCCTACCGAGATTCCATTATACAATACGGTGATGTAGAGGATTGATAACTATACTTATGCACTGAGAGCCGAGAACACTCTGCCACTGAGCTCTTCCGAGACTACTGAGGCACTGTTATGCCGAGACTATTGTGCCACTGTTATATCGAATCCATTGTGCCATTTTGTAGAAATATTGAGAGTCAAGACAACATTATAACAAGATCGTAGTGAGTCTAATATTGTGATTGCAGAGGATGCATACTTTGCAGAGAGTCGAGACAGACCAATCATAGAGGGTGCATATAAAATGCGCGACTAGCCATTGCGATGTGCATATATCGCAGCATAGATACGAGCCATACAATACAACGAGACGTATCATGCCATATGGAAGTGCCCAATCATATTCTGACGAGATCAATCGATGACCATTTGAGCGAGAGTCAAAACCTGTGCGGTACTAATTGAGCGAGAGGATAAACATATAATCAATACAAAGTTTTGTGCTCAGTGGATAGAGTCCTGTAACCATATCCCGTGATTCACACCATAGAGAGAAAAATACACACCACAGAGAATATGTTATATGCACCACAAAGAGAATTTAATAAACTAAGGCACAATGGGGGAGCCATGAGGGCTGACGCATTGGATTCCATTTTAAAAATTCTCCCATATTTGAGGGTCTTAACGCACAGAACTCAACATTACATTCAATTGAGAATCAATTGTGTGAGGGTTGTGCAAAGGAGGACACTCCAATAGATGGTCATACAAGTGTATCTGACAAGTATTTGAGCGCAAATTTGAGTAGAGATCACCAAGTAGGGCCTGAAATTGACCAAGAAAATGAGCACAGACAGGGTGTAGAACGTAGGGAAAATTACAGCCTGATTTTTATGTCAAGACTATGAATGAAACATAATTCGAAATTGTGAAATGGTTGAGCACATATAGGCTTTGGCAGAGGGCATTTCCGCTACCCCATAGCCATCACCACGCTTCTGCTGTGCCAGAGAAGTGTCCACAAAACGCGAGGGAGTCGTTGGATTTGGCGTTTTCGATTTCAAAATTTTTGCAGATGGGTCTCGACCGTCACACCCTCTCTGTTCTCATCGCCCTTTGCGAACACAACGTTAATCTTGAGCCTCTCGCTTCTGTTGTCAAAGAACTCCGAAGAGAGGCTGCCGCCCTCCACCAAAACCAAGACCAATCTTAAGAGAGTCTAGCTTGTGGAGGCACCAGCTCACCAGAATTCAGGCACAGTTACCATGTTAGAAACGTTTATGAATCAGTCAGTGAAATGAACAGTTAGATAGGATAGAGTAATCAGGTGAATGCAATTCATGCAATGGAGGCGCAGATGCAATAACGCTCCTTTTTTTTTTTTTTTTCTGAAGTAGTCAGGCAGAGGGACTAGAGAGCATAAAGAGGTCAATTATGCGTAGAATAATAGCAGAGAATAATAAATAATCACAAGTGAATAATTGACAGAGAGGAGCATTTTGTATGCAGGTGGAGCAACTACAGGAGCAGCGTTCAGGCCAGTGGAAGCGTCGAAGTGTGAGGTATGCCGGTGACTTGGACAAGAGGATATCTACTTTAGGATATGTCTTTACTCTCACAAGTGGAGCGATTAGTTGGATGTAAAAGCTTCAGGAAAAAATTGCTTTGTCTACTACTGAGGTATCATATACAGCTGCTTCACATGCCTATAAAGAGAAAATCTGATTGAAGGGTCTATTAGATAAGCTTGGAAGGATGCAAGAGAAAGTGAATGTATTCTATGATAGTTAGAGTGCTATTCATTTGGATACTAATATGGGTTATCACAACAAGACTAAACATATTGATGTAAAATACCATTTTGTAAGACATGTAATTAATGGCAGCAAAGTAGCTCTCAAAAAGGTCCACACACAGGAGAATTGTGTAGACATGATCATGAAACTAGTTTTGGTAGAGAAGTTGCAATGGTGTTTGGTTTCTCTTGGCTTGTAGAAAAGATGATGAATGGGAATGGGAAAGGGATTAGGAAAATTGTTGTCAAGGTGGATATTGTTAAAAATGACAATAATTAAAGAATAATGTAAATGTAATTTTAACCTTAGTAAATCTTGTTTTACTGATTAGACGATTGTATAACAATGGACAATTTGTAACAATGTCCATTGATTAAAATATTGTATCCTGAGAGGAAAACTTATTGGAGAGTCATTGTTTGACCTTAATTAATAAACGTATTCGAATCCCTTGCCCCATGGTGGTTTCCTTGACACATTGTCAAGGTTTAACCATGTATATCTTGTGTCTATGTTTATAATTTCAGTTTCCTTCTTGTTTTTTATTATGCATTTTTCTTCTCGTTAAATTAAATTTATGGGCTCAAAACTACCAAAAAAATTGTCTTGACAATGTAAAATAGACCATGTCTTAATACAACTAATTTTAAATTACTACACTTATAACAATATAAAATTAACCACAACCTTCCCAAAAACAATATCTTTTTCCTACAAAAATATTTAGAGTTACTAAAATGGTTTTGACAATGTAGGATCAACCATGATCTTCACAAAAGAACGATGCTTCTATATTTATGGATATATAGGGTGGATGATCCTCTCTAAATCAAATGTGAAAAAAGGAAACATGCCTAGCAACAAGAATTAAACCATAATAATATGATGACAAATTGCATGCGTTATAGTTGGAAGAACCAACACTTTATTATAAACAAGGGATGTTGCATCGCAACTAGTCCCTGATTTGAGCAAGGAGCTGTGGGGCTTGACAAGCCCAAGTGTCGGACAACCCAGCCATATAATAAATGCCAAGATAGTCAGCCAAAGCTAGATCTAGACTATAACAGGATAGTAAGCCAAAGACAGATCTAGACCATAACTCACTCTGTTTTGTGAAGACAAAGTGAAAATCCTCAAAGGGTGGCTATGCTTCCTGCTTGTTAAGATAGGTCTCATGTGAATAATGGCAAATTCATTAGCTAAGCCTTTGGGCCAAACTCTTAGCTTTTAGGAAATGTTCAACTTCATCTTCTACATAATTATTTTCTTGTTTCACTGTCATATGTTCCCCAAACTCAGAATAGTTTCCGGGCATGTCATCCCCAATCAATTTTGTAGCAAGTATAAGAAGCTCCTCATTCATAGATTAGATAGGTGAAGAACTATATGTTAATACCAAACAAATTATCCCCTTACAGAGTGACTTGACAACTAATTCATGCGATTGAAACAAGATGGTTTAGGAGGTATCAAGATATTTACAAAAAACATACTTCCTTTCAGACATGAGTGTTTAGGTGATTGGTCTTCCTCCTTCACAAATTAGATAGGTGAAGAACTATATTTTAATACCAAACAAATTATCCCCATTGTAGAGTGACTTGACAACTAATTCATGAGATCAAAACAAGATGGTTTAGGATGTATCAAGATATTTAGAAAAAACCTATTTACTTTCAGACATGAGTGTTTAGGCAATTGGTCATGTTATCACTCCAGGAAACTCTCCTAGGTTGTAGCTTAGAGATGCCTGGTAACATATAATCTTCAATATTGTTCTCAGAACTATTGGAATGGATGATGGTTTGGATAAAGTCAAATAACCTTTTCAACTCTATTCTCACTCAAGACATGCATGAACACCCTCAACAATACAAGGCTTTAGACCACTAATGCTCAATAGTTTATAGATTCAATGGATAGATGGAGAATACTGATTGTACAAATAGATGCATACATAAACACATATGAATGGCTAGGTACAGGAAGTAAATGAAGCTTGCAAATATAATTTATCAATGCAGAGATAAGATGATAATTATCTGGCATTAGACACAACAAAAAACATGAATAACCTATTCAAGCGAAAGCATACAACAACAAAGAAAATCGGAGTTGAACATGTAATAGCAAAAGAAGCTTATATTGCTGGAATGAAAATGAGAAGCCAGAGGAGTAGAGTCTCCACAGTCTCCAAAAGTTGAACCTTTGTTCCTCTGAACTTACAAATATTTATAGGCCCTTTACAATTCTCTCGAGCCTTCTGAAGCTCGAGAGGTCTTAATCTATCCTCTCTGTCCTTTGTTTAACAACTTGATGACACAACTGGACATGCAAGAGCTCAGAGGCCTCTTTCTCTAATATCTCAGTAACTGCATTCGTCTAGTTTTCTACACTATCTGGGAGCTCGCTCGTGCAAGTGATGCTCCATGATCGTTCTGTTTGTTTTGGTTGTGTTGTGTTGTCTATGCTCCATGATTGCTTTTCGGCCTCTATCTCCCGACGACTGTTTCCCGGCGTCTGCTTTGTGATGGAATGGCTCTTCGGGCCTTTGTAATCCCTTCAATCAGCCCCTTTCTGTTAATATAGAGGAATGATGCAATATTGTAAACTCCCACCCAGCTCTGTTCATTTCAGACTTAAAAAGTCCTTAAAAATGGCCTATTCCTTTAGCGGGTCCGACCTTTGGGTCGTTATCACAAGTCGCTAGTGGCCTGTTCCCTTGCTTCCCTTTGTATTTTGGATATGTTAAAAACACTAAAAAGCATGGGAAATTTTCTTTAGCGGATCTGAAAAATTATATATTTTCATTCCCGAACCCTTTCGGGTCTGGGTCTTATCGCATCGGCGCCGCTCCAAGGTTCCCTTTGTATTTCGTTAAATAATGAAAAACTACGAAAATTTATTGGAAATGGCCTTTCTGCGGACCTCAAATATTATGCAATATCATGTATATAACCATCGGGTCCGGTTAATCGCATCACACATATGCCTATATAATGGCCTCACTCCATAATATTTCATTGCGATCCGCCGATGCGATTGATTGTAATCGCATATCGCTCATGCCTCGAGCCCATGGTTAGTACTCCTTGTTAATCTCCGATAGTGATCTTGCGACGCGATGTGGGCCATTGATCTACGTGCTTGATTGACATTCCACATTGCATCGTTGATCGCCATCGCAAGTTCCACTCGGTCCACCCTTAATCCACAGGTTGCCCCCACCGATCCAATCATCAGAGATCGCTGATCGAGGGTGTCTTCCACCCAACCTTAAGTCCTCCTCTATGTTGGCCAATTGCGACCCACCGATCAAATATGGACCATTGATCAGCCAGTTCGGATGGTTGCTGCACGTTTCAATGTTCAAGCCTGCGATACATGATTTTTCACTTCTTTTTATGTGCTTTAGCCTCCCGTTAGTGCTTTTCCATCATCCCAAGGGTTCTTCTCTTGTTCTGGTTTTGATCTTTGGATGATCCTTAACAAAATTTTGAAGACTTCGGGAGTGTTTTGGATTCATTTTTGGGCTATTTTTCGATAATGCTAACACTGGCTCCTTCTGGGGATGAAATCCTCCCTATGAGGTTTCATGAATCACAGAACATTGCCTTTCCTGTAAAAACAAAATCAAATCTTCCTCCTAGTGTTCCATTGGGCATGGAGTCTATTTTGCAATAAAATAAAAACTGAAATAAATAAATAAATAAATAAATAAAAAATATATAATAAATAGATGGATAATATATATATATTATATATATATTATCTATAATATATATATATATAGTATTATGTATAATATATTATATATATATATATATATATAATAATATATATATATTATATAATATTATATGTTATATATAATAATATATATAATATATATATATATATATATACAATACAAGGCTTTAAAGCCTTAAATGAAATAAAATTTCGAGAACCACCCATTGAAAAGGCTAGCAAAAACATCTCCTCCTTCCAGACTCTGTAGAATAAAGGTATTGTTCTATTGAATTTGAGCGATGAAAAATGGACCTTTCCATAAGGAGTCAAAATTACGATGATTACCTTTCTTTTCCTTAAATGCATCCCATTTGAGAACCCAGTCACCAACTTGGAAATTGTCCACTTTTGCCTTTCTGTCAAAGGTTTCTTTGATTTTCTTCTGATGAGCTTTTGACTTCTCAACTAGCTGGTCTCTGATATGTTGTAGTTCAACCAAGTTATTCATTCTCCTTACCATGTCATTCTCTTCATCTTGTTATTTTGGAATAATTTTACCATAGGGAGAATCAGCTGGATAGGGAAAACAACATAAATGCCATAAACCAGCTTAAATGGAGAATTTCCTATGGACTTTTTGATGGTAACTCTGTTAGCCCACAGTGCAAACTTCAACTTGGAATCCAAACTCTTTTTGTTATCCTCTAATAGTTTTTTTATTACCCTTACCAGACTCTTGTTAGATGATTATGCCGGGTCATTTCCTTGAGGATAATATGAGGTAGAATGCACCAATTGAATGCCCATGGATTCAATCATGTTCACCAATTCTTTTGCGTTGAAAGTTGTTGCATTATCCGTGACTAGTTTGTTTGGGAAACCAAATCTAGTGAAAATATTCTCATTCAAGAACTTTATGACAACTTGATGATTGGAATTCTTAGCGGTTATAGCCTCAATCCACTTGTTGAAATAATCAGTGGCTACCAAGATCAATTTGTGTTGGCCATTGGAATGTGGGTTGATCTCACCTATAAAGTCCAAGCCCCACTGCTGGAAGGGACCATTGACATGTATTAGCTTCAAGGGCAGAGATTTTAGCTGATGTCTTCCTGCAAACCTCTGACATTTGTCATAAGATTTCAAATAAGAAAACACATCAGAGAACAGAGTAGGCCAATAATACCCAGCCCTCAGGATTTTGTGGGCTGTGGTTTTCCAATAATGATGCCCTCCACAAGTACGCTAGGGGCTTTAGCCAACTTTTATGAGCTCTTAGAAGAAGCTGTTAAGTGATGGATGAAAGCTAACTCAAAGGAAGCTATTCTACTTGTGAAAAGAGATTGACAAACTGAAGGAAAGCGCAAACCCTAGCAAACCCTAATTCTACCAGCTAGTCCTACTGATGCAAAGATGAGAGTGCAAACTACTGAAAGAGATGCCATTACTTCTATGAGGGGAAAATGCATGTGTTTACGCTACCTTTATCCTAAGAAAACATCTTTTTTGTATTTTTGATTAAGCTGTCAATTTTCTCATGCATATGCTTGAACTGAGCTTTACTGTGCAGGGGTGGATCAAGGAAGAGGAATGCTTGGAAAAGGTTGGAAAGGTTTAGAGAGGGTCTAAGGAGTCCCTAACACTCTTCCAGAGAGTTTCACAAAGTGAGGGAAGGTGCATGGATGGATCTGGAGGTAGGATAGGGGTCTAAAAATGGCCTAAGGACTGGTGGATGGAGCGGTGAAGAGGTGTAGAAAGCTGACTTGGCTTGAAGAAGGCTAAGGCAATGATGAGTAAGGACATAAGGTTTCGTGGACAAAAAGGATAGATGGGAAACGAGAAACTTAGCTAAGAGACAGAACAGGTGGCTCAGATGATACTTCGGGTGGATGAAAGAATGGAGAAGATGCCCTTCCCTGCACGGTGTAACTTGATCAAATCAACAAAGGCTTGCAAATGATCAAATCCTGAACTAGTCTAGTCTAACCATCAACAACATAAATGAACATCAACTTTATTTGGGAAGAAAACCTTGTACACCATCTATGCAAAGAAACATTTCAGATGTCCAAACCCATGACTAATCTCTGCTAATAAAAACAAGCACACTAAGGATTGCATAGTCAAGCAAACTAGTGATTTTTTGAGGCAGCACTGTTTCCTCAATTCCAGCCCCAAATCCAATAAGGATGAGGTGAAACCAGGAGTGTGGTTGTCCCTTTTCTTGGAGGTTTTGTTGTTATTATCCTACCAAAGCACCTAAAACAATGTCATTCATAAACAGTGATCTATTCCAACAACATAACGAAATCTACATAACAGAAATATGTTCAAATGCATAAAGGAAAACAGTGATGCGTAAAGGAAAAGTAACAATACAGAAAGGAGGCCCTACGCTCTCAGGTTGGGCCCAACCCTGAGAGCTATGGCTCCTATGAAAAACTCAGATTTGATAGGAAACCAAACTCCTTCTCATTATACAAAAATAATCATAAGAATCATGCCAAAAATGGCTACAAAAGAAAAAAATAGGACTGGCAGCACTGAGGTGCCAAATACAATAGTTTCAAAAGTCTTTTTACGAAGGCTGAGGCCTCAACTTTTATACATCACGAGGGACCTAGTTGGCCTCCTCGATTTGTGGAACTTGGCTGTCAAACTGTGAGTTAAACAGTCCCTTCTAAATGCTGCTTGGCTGCCTTCTAGATTCTGTTTGGTGGTCTTTGGAGCTCGGAGTTAGGGGTGAAGATCCCGAGGAAGGGTTATTTAATGCCGTAGGCAACCCCCCTTCGAATCCTCACCTCAGGCTTGGCTGCCTTATAGCTCATGATTGCTTTGACTTTGCTCTAATATGTGTCCAAAAACCTGAAATAAGCACGTGTTAACCACCTAGGAAAAGTGACTTCCCTTATTCGTACAAATGACATAAACATACTGAAAATAATGCATAAACTATAGAAAATGAAGGATTTGAACAAGGACTGAACAAGGATAATTAGGCCAAATGAGCCCAACAAGTTACCAATTTTGGGGCTCATCACCAAGACACTATAGTCATAATTTACTTTTGGAGGTAGATATCCCCTTAGTGTGGCTTGTCGATGTTCCTACCCCCCCTCCCCCCCGTTTATTTCCAAGATCTACTTCTTATTGGGGGATGGTGTGCTAATAACCAAGTTCTTTATCTTTCTTAGTTTTCTCTGTCTTTATCTCTTTATTAGATTTATGTCTTGATCTACGAGTTCTCCTATCTGATTCCTTTTCTTTCTCTTTTTCTAACTTCTCATAGTTGTTTCTTGATATGATATTTCAGGAGCACACACCATTGGGTAGTCACAGTGCTCTTCTTTCATGAACAGGCTCTATAATTTCAACAAAACTCACCCGACGGACCCATCTCTTGATTCTATGTATGCTCAGGTACTGAAGGCCCAGTGCCCCATAAGCAGTGAATGCAACAGAAAGAGTATTGTGGCCATGGAGGATGTAACACCCAACACCCTCGACAATGTGTACTACAATGGTGTTATAAAGAATAAGGGCATGTTAACCTCTGATGAAACGCTTCTTGCAAATAAAAACACCAGGAATTTGGTGTTTGCAAACTAGGGCAGCTCTAATCTGTCTGAGTGGCAACAAAATTTTGGGGGTGCCATGGTCAAAATGGGAATGATTGGCGTATTGACGAATAAAAATGGAGAAATCTGCCATAACTGCAGGGTTATCAACAATCGTCATCGAGAATGATTTTTTTTTTGTGTGTGACTGCAGTCACCTTTTGAATTTGGTTTGAGAAATGTATTCTTTACTATTTTAACATTTCACAAATTCTAGGAAATGAAAAGGCTTGCCTCTCCACCACCATCTATCTGAATGGAAAAGTTATATAGGAGATATCTTCCATCATAAGTTTACACTATTCTTCTCACTAGTAAAAGCAGTACTGTATAACCATCAAGTTTATTATGCGACTTACGAGTTATGCATGGAATATTTAGAGTTATAAAGTCCCATGTTCTTCTTAGTCGTGAAAGTTAGTGTCTTTTTATTAAATATAAATTTTAGTGTCTTTTTATTAAATATAAATTTTAGTGTCTTTTTATTTTCACCTCATCATGTTATCAAATAAATTTCACTGATTTTTAGATAAGTTATTATCGTTCAAAAGCTTCATTGTTTGTTTCCAATCCTAATTCTTTTCTATATTTATGACTTTAGCTTAATATATTCGCTGAACTAAAATATGACCATGTATGATCTTTGTACTTTTCTTTATTTATTTAAAGTTTCTCATATTCATATATATATATACATATACAATATTCTAATATGATCTATGTACGATTTTTGTAAATATATATATATATATATAATATATATATTTATTATATTATATAATAATATATATATATATTTAGTATATTTATATATTTTCACCGAAAAATTGTATATATTTCATGAAAATAATTAAATTATTATTACTCACATTTTTACCATAGATGGTTGTACATATTTCAAATGGAATAATCAAATTATTGTTATAAAAATATAATTTCACACATAAATTTACAACAAATAGTTTTTATTTGTTTATTTTTTATGTTTATTTTTTGCTATAGGATATTCTATTTTTAATATTGAGATGATATTTTGTTATTATTAATTATGTTACAATTGTTTGAAGTTTAGGTTACCAATTTATTTATGTTAATGGAAAACAATTACTTTGATGTTACTTAAAGTGAATCTTACTTTCGATGGTTTTGGTTATGACTCTCTTCTTACAAGGTGCTAAAAGTTCCATCTTAAGGGTTCGGCTCTGGAGCACGCTCAACATCTAGCCGTCGTTGCTCCTACAAAGCTCTCTCGACAGCCTCCTACTGCTGAGACCAACCAGCAAGAGTGGGATAGCTTTGCGCACTGAGACTCTTTATCAAAAACTTGAGTCCAACCAATATGGATGCTAGAGGGCCCCCCTTCCCTCCCTCTTGAGATTGTTGCCTTCAAACAATTAGTAGCCTCTTGTGGCAATAGGAAAGCAAACTCAAACCAGTAGAAATTTGTTATGAAAGCCAAAGCCAACCCTTCGATAGAACTGCCTGTGGAACACCTATGCCAGACTGCGCTGAACCTGGCAGAATGAGGGCTCATTGGACAATTGACGGGCCTCTGGCCCTCTCCCAAAGCTATTGATGGATGGATCCAACGAAACTAGAGGACCCTTGTCTCTGAAGGAATACGAAGCCACATGGTAGCCAGAGGTTATTGTGTTTTTGTTTCAAATCAGCAGAAGATCGAGATCTCATTTTCCGAAACGGTCCATATTTCATGGGCCCCCAAGGGCTCTATATGAATAAATGGACGTCGGACTTTGATCCTTCCCAGGACACTCCTTCAGTTGTCCCTGTCTGGGTAAGGTTACCCCATCTCCCTCTTCATTGCTGGAACTCAAAATCTATGGAAACAATTGAGAACAAATTAGGAAAATACATTGATAGCGTTGAAAGGAGAGATCAATATTCGTGTGCCAAAATATGCGTTGAAGTCGATCTAGAGATAGGATTGCCTGAGGCAATCAAGTTGACCATAGCTGACTGGTCTCACATCCAGGAACTAGATTATGTACAGCTCCCCTTCAAGTGCTGACACTGTCACAGCTATGGTCATTTCGCTTGAAACTGCAAGAAGAAAATTGAGGAAGAATCTGAAAAAGAAAAGGGCGAACAGTGGACACAAGCCAGAAAAACAGGCACAACCAAACAGACCAACAGAGTGAAAAGGAAAGGAGGGAATCCAGAGACTGGAGGACCCTCTGCTGGGAAGAGTTTAACCGAAGATCAAGCCGCAACAAACCATCTCAACAAATCCTTTTGCTGCTCTAAACCCTGTAGAAGACCAACCAGAACTTGAAGAGGGTGAGGTGTAATAGAATATGGAATAGATAATAGACACATAAATAAACTCAGGATCTCAGCAACAAATTGTAGAATCCATTGCAGAAACCCCTTGTCTAGATGCAATCCAACAGGAAAATTAGGGCCCTCCAGTATGCGTCGCTTCCCCACCCTTTTATGCAGAACTGACCAAAAAGAAAAAGATGATAGACAGTCCTGGTTCTTCCGAAGATGAACCTCTTGAGCAATCCAACAAAAAGGCAGGAAGGAAGTCTCGCAAGGAGATCACAGAAGAAGAGGCGGAGCGACTAAAGATGCAGGGCAGTCAATCCACTATCGAAATGTCACTAGGCAGAAGAAACACAAGGACTAGACCCCCAAAGGGTGGGTCTGCACCACCCCTCTCCAGTAAATAATGCAGGTTGTCTCTTGGAATTGCAGGGGTCTGGGAAATCCTCTGAAAGCTGAAGCAGTAAATGATCTATTAAGAATGGAAACCTCAGACATTCTCCTACTCCAAGAGACAAAGTTAGAAGAAGATGCTCTTTTATCTTTAAGTCGAACCAAATGGAAAAAGAACTCAGAAAAAGCGGTCAGCGCCCGAGGTACTTTAGGGGGCCTGGAAACCTTATGGTTGGAGGATATGTTCCAGCTTAAAAGCTCTTTTGCAACACAACACTAGATATATGCAAATCTTCTACACCTCCCAAGTAAGATTTCTTTAGCTCTCTTCAATCTTTGTGTTCCTATTAACTTCCTGGAAAAGAAGGACTACTGGAATTCTCTCTCAAACTTCCTAGAAATCTATGCGCCCCCCCCCCCCAAACATCATTCTGGTGGGGGATCTCAACATCACTCTAGACCCAAACGATAAAAAAGGTGGATTATGGGGTAAATATCCCTTCCATGCCTCAGTGGAGTCACTGATTCTCGCGTGGGACCTTCTGGATCTCAAACCTAAGAAAGGTCGTTATACTTGGACCAACAATAGAGTTGGTAATGCCAACATTGCTACCTGTTTAGACTAGTTCCTAGTTAAAAGTACTCTGCTAGAGGGGAAGCATTTAATCTCTTCAAAAATTATGCCCAAAATAACATCTGATCATAACCCCATCTCGCTGTTGATAGAGAAAGAGGAGGACTTGGGCCCTATTCCCTTTAGATTCAACCCTCTTTGGGTATCGAGAGAGGGCTTTATGGACATAGTGGCTCACGTTTGGTCGCAACCAATTGAAGGATCCCCCAGCTTTGTGTGGGAATAGAAACTCAAATACACTAAGTCTGTATTAAAAGCCTGAGCAAAAAAAAAAAAAAACCTTTCCACTCCAACGAGCCATAGACAAAATACAGTTTAGGCTTTAGCTAAGATTTAATTAGGCATGGAAGGATCTAAAATCACCAAAGCTCAGCTGCTCATCGAATAGAACACCTAGTTCAACTCCTTTCTTTCCTTTCGACAAGAAGGGGAATACTGGCACCTTAAGTCCTGTAGTCTCTGGCTCCAACCTGGGGACAGAAAACCAGCTTTCTTTCATAGACAATGCAGAGCTCGTCTCTCTCAGAATCACATTTCCGAAATAGCCAATAGGGAGGGGGAAGTTATCAAAGGACAGTCTCTCCTAAAACAGGTAGCCACAACCCATTTTTAGCACCTATTCCAGGAGGATGGTTCTTCTGATGACGACCTGGGTGCCGACTTGTTGTCAAACATCCCCTTTCTTGTCACTAAAAATGTAAAAGTTGAGTTAATGTTGCCTTTTTCTGAAAAAGAGATAGTTGAAGTCATTTGGTCAATGTAGCCGGACAAAGCACCTAGGCTGGATGGCTTCACCATTCATTTCTACAGAGCTTGCTAGAATGTAATAAAACTTGATCTTCTCATAATGGTAAAATCCTTCCAAAAGAAAGCCAAAGTGGGAGGGTGCACCAACTCCACCTTCCTTGCCCTTATCCCAAAAGAAGTTAACCCTGAATCTTTCGAAAGGTTCTAGCCAATCTCTCTTTGCAATGCCTCCTACAAGATCCTCGCCAAACTCTTAGCCAATAGACTCAAGCCTCTGTTAGGAAAACTGATCTCCCCTTTGCAAGACGGTTTCGTCAAAGGAAGGCACCTCATAGACAATGTGATCCAAGTGCAAGAATCCCTCCACTCTAGGCACTCTCGGAAGGAAAAAGGCATGCTCATCAAGTTGGATATGTCAAATGCTTTTGACCGAGTTAAGCTTTCATTTCTCTATAGAATCCTCCTCTCCTTCGGTTTTAGTGTTGAATTTGTCAAATTGATAAAAGCGTGCACACTCAGACCTTGGATAGTCCCCCTAGTCAATGGTAGACCTTCTAACTACTTCCAAGCTTCTATAGGGCTCCGCCAAGGATGCCCATTATCACTCTTTATTTACATCTTGTTGGCATAATTCTTAAGTAGAAAGCTGACAGCGGAAATGGAAGTTGGCACTATTCCAGGTATCAAGGCAGCAAGAGGGGTGGATCCTATAAACCACACACTCTTTGTGGATGACTCTCTCCTTTTCGGAGGGGCCTCGATAAAGATGGCAAAGGCATTCAAAGAAATCCTTCAACACTTGTGTTATTGGATGTGGAGCATTATTGTTCAGAGGTCTTTGTTTCTGGGGGGTCCGGGGGCCAGCAGTCCCCCGACGGGGGCTCGGGGGCAATGCCCCCAAAGTTAAAAATAGATGTAAAATTGCCTTGTAAGAGTATAGTAATTTCTAGTCAATCTGGGCCGTTCATTAGGCGGATGATCTGACGGTAGAACTTATGTTTATTTTAGGTTTTTTTTTTCCCTAGAAGGCAGCCCCTCTCTTTGTATGAGGGCATTGTATTGAGTCTATGTAATATATGTGTATTTCTCCGAGCGAGAAGCAAAGAGGTGAGATTGTGAGAGAACACAGAGGATACTACAGCGGATCTGTTGTAGGTTGTGTCTCTTCATTTTGCTGGATAATAGAAAGGAAGGACTGGCTGTTCGAGGTAGACGTAGCCCAAACTGGGTGAACCACATATATTTATGTCTCTCTTGTTTTATGCATTTTCTGTGTTTATATTTCCGCAATTTTTTATGTGTTCCATTGCTACGTAATATATAATTTTCTAAAAATTGGTATCAGAGCCGAAGGCCTATTTCACTAATAAACTCGCAGGAAAGAAGGATTCCTCGTTCGAGTGGGAGCAATGGTGGAAGATGGTAAGTTTAGGGTCGAGAAATTTAACGGCCAAAACTTCTCGCTATGGAAGATGCAAACGGAAGATTATTTGTATCAGAAATATCTATACCTACCATTGGGCAGAAAAACAAAGATGCTGACGGGTATGACAGATGAAGAATGGAACCTTCTCGATAGAAAGGCACTCAGAATAGTATGCTTGTACCTCGCAGCGTCGGTTGCCTTCAAAATTTCGAAGAAAACAATGACAGAGGGTTTGATTAAGGCGTTGGAGAATCTATATGAAAAATCCTTGGCCTCAAACAAGGTATTTCTTATGAAACGGTTATTTAATATGAAGATGTCGAAAGGTGGATATGTTGCAGACCATTTAAATGATTTTAATATTGTTACAAGTCAGTTATGTTCTATAGGGGTAAACTTTGATCATGATGTTAGAGCTCTGTTATTCTTGTGCTCATTACCAGAAAGTTGGAATGGTTTAGTAATGGCCATTAGTAACTCTGTGTATGGATCTAATACTTTAAAGTTTGATGATGTTGTTGGTGCTATCCTTAGTGAGGAAATGCGACGGAAAAGCTTCGGTGGGACATCAGGTAATGCTTTGAGTGCAGAGTCTAGGGGAAGAAAAATGGAAAGAGGAAAGAGCTCAAGATATTGCAGTAAATCAAGGAAAGGCAGATCCAATTCCAGATCGGGAATAGTGTGCTGGAAATTCGGAAAGAAAGGACACCTAAAGAAAGATTGTAGATCTTAGAAGGGAAAAGAAGGAGATGCACAACAAGAAAACAATCATGAAGCAAATGTGATAGGTGAGGTGTTACAAGATGCTTTGATTCTTTCTTTCGAAAATATTACTGATTCCTGGGTGGTAGATTCAAGGGCCTCATTCCATGCCACACCTGATAAGAAATGCTTTCATGACTATGTTCAAGGAGATTTTGGACAAGTTCGTTCGGGTGATGATAAACCTTGTACAATTGTTGGAATGGGTAAGGTTCTTGTAAAACAGCATAATGGAAACCAATGGCTACTAAAGGAGGTAAGGCATGTTCCAGATATAAAGAAAAATCTGATTTCAACAGGGCAGTTAGGCAGTGAAGGTTGTGTGACAGCTTTCATAGATAAAGCATGGAAGGTCAACAAAGGATCCCTGGTAATAGCAAAAGGCGAAAAGGTTGGTACATTGTATTTATGCAATGGTATTTCTAACTTTGTTAATGCTTTAACTTCCAAAGGAGCAGATGCAGCATTATGGCATCCTAGGCTTGGACACATGAGTGAAAAAGGGATGAAGATTCTTCACTCAAGGAATTTGTTGCCGGGTTTGAAGAATGTTGATTTGGACTTCTGTGAGAATTGCATTTATGGAAAAAAGAAGAGAGTCAGATTTCTCAGAGTTGGGAAAGAAAAGAAGAATGAAAAATTAGAGCTTGTGCATACAGATGTATGGGGACCTTCTCAGGTATCATCTCTCGGTGGCTCTCATTATTATATGTTGCTTTTATTGATGATGCAACTAGAAAAACTTGGATTTATTGTATTAAGAATAAATCTGATGTATTTGATACTTTCAAGAAATGGAAAGCTTTGGTTGAGAATGAGACAAGAAAGAAATTGAAGTGTCTTAGATCAGACAATGGAGGTGAATATTGCAGCAAAGAGTTTGATAGGTACTGTTCAGAGCATGGAATTCGCAGAGAGAAGACAGTTCCAAGAACACCACAAGAAAATGGTGTGTCAGAAAGGATGAACAGAACAATCATGGAGCATGCAAGGTGCATGAGATTGCATGCAGGATTACTTTTGCAGTTTTGGGCAGATGCTGTAGATACTATTGTTTATCTAATAAACGGAGGGCCTTCAAGTTCTTTGGATGGTGGTGTTCCAGAGGAAGCATGGACAGGTAAAAAGGTAAACTACTCTTTTTTAAAGCCTTTTGGTTGTGACGCCTTTGTCCACATTGATAAAGAAAATAGAACAAAGCTTGAGGCAAATTCAAAGAAATTTACCTTCATTAGATATGGTGTTAATGATTTTGGTTATCGCTTATATCATTACGAAAATCACAAAATCATTAGGAGCAGAGATGTAATATTCAATGAAAAGGTCTTGTATAAGAATCAGTTGCAGGAAAAGAAACAGGAAAAAGAAAACAAGGAATACGCAGTTCTTGATGAAATCACTGAAAAAGTAAAGCATAATAATAATCAACAACCACAACAACAACAACCACCACAATAGCAACAAGTACCCCAAACACCTGAAAGTGGTGTTAGAAGATATACCAGGATAAGTAGACCTCCTGAACGATACTCTCCTTCATTATATTATTTATTGTTGACTGATTTTGGTGAACCCGAATGTTATGAAGAAGCAATGTAGGTTGAAAGCAGGAAGAAATGGGAGGTAGCCATGGAAGAAGAGGTGGACTCCTTAATGCATAACCAGACTTAGGACTTAGTTAGGTTGCCTACAGGAAATACTACATTGAAGAACAAATGGGTTTACATGCTGAAGGAAGAAGATGGATGAAAATAGAGGTACAAAGCTAGACTTGTGGTGAAGGGGTTTGCACAGAAGAAAGGTATTGATTTTGATGAAATATTTTCTCCTGTTGTTAAAATGACTTCAATCAGAACTATTTTAAGTCTTGTAGCAGCTGAAGATTTGCATCTTGAGCAGTTAGATGTAAAGACAACCTTTCTCCATGGGGATTTGGAGGAAGAGATATATATGCAGCAACCAAAAGGATATGAAGTGAAAGGGAAGGAGAAACTTGTGTGCAGGTTGAAGAAGAGCTTGTATGGCTTAAAACAAGCTCCAAGGCAGTGGCATCTAAAATTTGACAAGTTTATGTCTGAACAAGGTTATACTAGATGTCACTCTGATCATTGTGTTTATCTGAAAAAGCAAAATGATGACAACTATATTATATTGTTATTGTATGTAGATGACATGCTTGTTGTAGGGTCTAACATGTAGGAAATAAATGTGCTCAAAAGAAAATTGGCAAATTCATTTGCAATGAAGGATTTGGAGCTGCAAAACAAATCCTTGGTATGAGAATAACTAGAGACAGGAAAAATCGTAAATTAACATTGTCTCAGAATGAGTACATACAAAAGGTGTTGAAAAGATTTAACATGCACAATGCAAAACCAGTTAGTACACCTTTTTCTAGCCATTTCAAACTTAGTAAGGAAATGTGCCCAAAGACTCAAGAAGACGTGGATTATATGTCTAAAGTTCCATATGCATCAGCAGTTGGAAGCTTAATGTATGCAATGGTCTGCACAAGGCCTAATATTGCACATGCAGTGGGAGT
>APFE030340028.1:33535-46260 GCA_000404065.3 Pinus taeda
TAGTGATTACCCCATTACTATTGTAGTTGTATCCCTTATTAATATTGTTGTGCCCCTATTGTTCCCATATTGTTATTGCTCTACCCCATGGAATCCCTCTATTGTTATTTTTGTGCCTTTATATTATTATTGTTAGGTCAGCTGGGTTATATGGTGAATCCTTAGACTACTATATATAGAAAGGAGGTTTTTTCATTTGAATAATCAAAGAATTGTTCATTTGTGTAATGTAAAGGAGGTTGCCCCTCAAAGAGGCTGAATTCTAAGGCGTTCATCTATCTTTTCTATCTTTTTGTGAGCTGGTTTCATAACACTTCCTCCTTGCCTTCCTTCAGAAGTCCTCCTGAAATGGTTATAGAAGTTAGTTTGAGCTTCTCTACCTTGATCATTGATCCAAGGTGGATCAAAAAAATGTGAAGCACATTTGCTCCACAAAACTTTCATTTGTACATGTTTAACAACCTGTCAACAACTATTAACAACAACAGAAATACAGACAACAGCTAGATGGCCTAAACTCTTACTTCAACAAAAGAAATAGATTTCACATCTTGTGAACACCTCCATGCGTTACATCTGCATATAAATGATGTACTAGGTACCATGCCCACAAAACATGCCTTTAAAACAAATGACCCTTCAAGTCAAGCATGTGGAAAAAACCATTTGGACTCTTTTTCAAAAGATGAAACACTTCATTATTAACCCCATCTAGGAGACCAAGTTAACTTCTCTCAAGTCAACATTGCATCACATGCATGTTTACAACAAAGAAATCAACCCTTCAAGTTAATTACACATACATGTTCAAATATAAGGAAAACATCAACATCCCTGTGTTCATGCATACCATGCTTATGCATGCATTTCATCCTTCAACTTTCACTTAAGCACACTGTACTTTCGAAGCTGAAATGAGATATAATGTTGCAGCAATAAAGTGCGTCTCCTGCTCAACTTCTTCATTCACCTACCTGGTAACATCCTGCAACTTGCATTCCATTAACAGAGAAATGCAAATATATGATTCAATATACATGCAATATTAATCGGATAAGAACTCTAACTATTTCTTACCAATCACTTTAAAACATACTACCTCTGTCTGCACATCAGCATCAACATGTGAATCATCCCGAGATACATTAGTCATGGAATCTTCCTTTCCATTTCTTCCATCTTCTCTTTCCACTTTCTTCAACTTTGGTGGAAGCATTGTTGGATTCAAAGTCCAACAATTTGCAACAAGATGTCCTTGCTTATGGCAGTAAGTGCACTGCATGTGCATCCTCTTGACAGCATGATTTGCCTTGTCCAATGGACCTTTGGCTTCTTGCTTCTTTTTCTTCAAAACTTTCCTATATGTGGCCATTCTCTTCCAACATCTAGAAACATCATGGTTATCCAACACACAAAAGGAACATGCAATTTTGTCCCTATACTTATGTGGAAATTTACCATGCTTTGAAAAATCAAAAGGAAGGTATTTAGAACCAGATTTATACCTTTCTCTTTCACCTTTATTGGCTTCATGACAAGGTGAATTGGGTGAAGAAGTAGCTCCCTTTGGAACATCATCAACCTCTTCAAGACTATCAGAGTTTCCACAACTCTCTGGTTCAAGTGTGTACTTCTGAACACCTGCATCCTACAAATGATGTTTCAAGCCATTGCATTCCTCTTGAATACAACCTTCAGACTTTTGAGGTAAAGGAAATGAAATGAAACTCCTTCTTGGGACTATTTCAATGGCCTTCATGGCAGCTTTAGAATTCACTTCATAGGACTGTCCATAGCCAAGACCCAAATATTTAGGCCTTTCCTCAACCATTATTGGTTCAACAATACCTTGTGCATGCTTACCCAAGCCTTTTCCTTCATAGCCCATCTTGGACATTAGCTTGGAACCTATGCCTTTAGTATGTCTTTCAAAAGAACTAATACAAGCATTCTCAGAAGAATTTGAAGACAAACTGGAATGGCTTACCTCTTCTTCAAGTTGATACTTGACTAAGGCTTCTTAGCAACAAAGAGTTGTGTCTCCAACTCATGCATCCTCTTTAGGTTCATATTTGCAATGTGAAGTTGCCTCTCCATTTCCTGCAGTCTATCAGCAAGCAACTACTTCTCTTCCTTCATGGAATTCAGCTGCTTTCTAAGCATGTTGCTCTTCCTTCCATCCTCATACATTTCTCTCACCATATCCATCATTGTTGGACAATTATTACTTCATGTTTTCATCAAAGAATCTTGTGAAGAACACAGAATTTGAGGACCCACTTGTAGAAGTTGTCATTATGCCAATGAAAAAAAAAACTTCAACAAGATAAATAAAGAGCTTATTCAACAACCTTTTTGCAATAAACCTCTGGTGCTTCAAGGATTTCCTTTAGGTCCTTTGGGATAGGAAGAGTGCCTTCAGCCCTTCTTCCTTCTTGTCCTTCCTAGACTGAGCTATCAATAGCTTTCCCTTTACCTCTGTAAACTCAAAAAATAGTCAGTTGGAAAAACAAGCATACAATCAATTAAACAATCAACCCTTGACTGCCCAAACACCTTTTAGACAAGAAATCTTTGCTTTGTCAATCAAGCATTCTGATATAACCTTCTTAAAGGTGTGGTTAACCATTCTTAAGCTCTAATACCACTTGATCTTAAAATGGGGCACTTAGGCTTCTTTTCCAACTTACAAGAACCTCTCCCACTTCCAAAGCTTTAAATTTCGCAAGTCTTAATGATTAACCAATGCAGAATTGATAATATGCTTGACAATATAGTGTATGCTTATGTTTGCTTTTAACTGATTATATGCTTTAAAAATTTATTTTTTTAGAAAATATGTAAATGTGCTTAAACTGATATATAAATGCATATAACAGTGAATAATTCAGTAGTAAAAACAAACACATAAGACAACAATTTAATTAGGAGTTCACTCACAACTCTTGGGCTACATCTCCGTGAGCTCTAGTCAACTCAACTAGGCTCTTTGGGATTATGGCATGAGTCTCTTTTACAAGCTCTTAGCTTAACTCCTGCTATTTTACCCAGAAACAGTGGGCTCAGACACCATGTTATTCCCTGGCTCTTGAAGCTCTGGCTCTTGGCTCTGGCTCTTGGATCTTGGTTCTGGCTCTTGGATCTTGGTTCTGGCTCTTTGGCTCTGACTCTGGCTCTTTGGCTCTGGCTCTGGCTCTTCGACTCTAGCTTCTTTCTACCCTCTATCAGTTTACAACCCTCTTGGCTTTTCACTTGGATTCCAAGTGACTCCCCTGGCTGCTCTTTTGCTTCTACGCTTCCTCTTTTGCCTTAGCTTCTTACTTTGGCTCCACTTTCAGCAAAAAAACCCCCACAACAACCTCAGCAACCAACAACCCCCGATGTTCCTAGCATTCATGGCTTTTAAGCGAACTCGGCGCTGTTGGTTCATTTTCCCTCTCGGGCTCTCTATCTTCCAACCACGGTCCGCTCAAATCGCTTCTCGGAGTGTTAGTAATCATTGCTAAACACCCTCAGGGATAGTGGCCACCTGTGCTGCAACAGAAGGAACCATCGGCCCTTGAAATCCCCAAATTTTGGCATTCTCGGCTTACACAGGAAAATGCACTAAACATGGGAAAATTTGCAGAAAACACTATTCATCGGACTTAAAATTTTCATAAATGTGCTTTATAACACTATCGGGTTCGCCTGAAATCACTATCGCAAGCTGCTTCAACCCTGTTCCAAGGTTTCCCTTTATATTTTAAAATTACATTAAAACAGTGGAAATATCGCAAAAATGGCTTATGAAGGATTTGAAATATTATTCGTTTTCATTCCAAAACCCCTTCGGGTCTAGATTTCATCACATCGCGCTTCCCTTTGTATTTCATTTAATAACAAAATATACGAAAATACATTAAAAAAT
Organism: Pinus taeda; assembly: GCA_000404065.3. NCBI lineage: Eukaryota > Viridiplantae > Streptophyta > Pinopsida > Pinales > Pinaceae > Pinus > Pinus taeda. The sequence continues at coordinate 37,446 of APFE030340028.1, forward strand.
GCCTTTCGGCATATCTCAAATCTTATGCAATAACATTTATTATTCCATTGGGTTTAGCTAATCACATCGTACACACACACAGATATATATATCTATATATATATGTGTGTGTGTGTGTGTGTGTCTAAGCCCTGCTCCATTGTGTTTGTCGATTGCGATATCGCTCTATTGCAATCGCCAATTGTGATGTTGTGATCGCAATAATCATAAATTATGCTCCGATAGCCACACACATTAGTTTAGGCTAGCATCTTGGGTTGGGAAATTGTGAGTTAACTACCCAAGATCATACACCGAAACTAGTGTCATTAACGAGGGAAATCCTTTTGCACTCAAACTATCCAGGACCACTCTAGTAAAGTAAAAGCTAAATACGATACAACATTAGACTGTAAACGAAGGTAGCCTACCTTCGCTTACATCTCCTTTGGGTATTATGTGTATCAGGGATTGTTGTGGGATAAACTCCCCTAGGGTCTTGGGTGAATACCCTAGTAGACTGGAGGTTATCTATGCAAAGAAACACACATTCCATACAGTCATAATGCTACTATAAGCAAACTCTACGATAAGGGGCATACCTGAGGTCCTACGTTTGAGAAGAGCCTTCCAGGGTCCAAACCCTTCTTGGAGTTCCTTTTGCTCCTTTGACCTGCAAAACAATCAATTCAAGGAAGTACAACAGTATATGGACTAAACATCAATAGGAAACCATTTCATTATTATAAGGAAAGGTAGTTAGTTATGCAATTAAACAACCGTTCACATATGAATCATAATATGAATATCATAACATGAAGAAGATCTATATCAGGAACAAAGACGCGTTTTTTTTATTATAGACAAATAAAGTACAGAAAAGGAATAATTTCACCTGATTCGTCCTTTCGCAGGCTCCAAGCGCAACCGTCTCCTGGATTCGTCCAGTCTCAAGCCTTTAACAAACTCCTTCCATGACTTACTCCATGATATATCAAGTAGTATGAAATCATCAACACACGCAAGGAAACAAAGGTTTCTTGTAGAATGGGGGAAGTGTAGGAGGCACAAGGATTTTCAAACTTGGTCAGGGAAATCTCAGCATAGTAATCTTTCTCTCTCTTCTCTCCTCCTCTTGGCCTTCCCATAGAAGCCTTTTTATACTTCTCCCAAAGTAGTTTTTTAGTTGGGAATTCGTTGGGAACAGTTGGCCACAGGCACTAACAGGTAATCAACAGGTAAAACCCATGATCTCAGCCTGAAATTAAGGAGATTTTTTTTTAAGTGTTTTTAAACATACACGCAGGTTGGGTATACACAGACCCGCGTATACACGCGTTTAGCTCAGGGCAATGTCGCGTATAGGGAATTAAATAATGATTTTTTAAATTTGGGACCAGGTCTGGAAGGAGGGGTTGCCCTAGGCCATGAGTGCAGCATCACAAACCTCAAGAGTGAGATTTGGAGCTATAACAGGGATCCCTTTGGGGATATCAGAGCTAAGTCGAGGACTCAGGTATCCTGCCCACATAGCATATTGTCTATGACTATTTCCCCCCCAGTAGTGTATGTGATTTAAGGTAACCATAGTGGCCATGCTTTTAGGGATGAACATAAGGTGATTGGGGCGGGCTACCCTGGTATCTAACACAAATGAACCTACTCTGTCTTCGGGTTTTGGAAGGGTGCTCGTCTTCACGAGAGTAAGTGGCCCCTTAATCTGAGGCTCGGGTGAAGCTCAAGAGTAATCGTAATTGTACATTTGGCCAACTCTCTATTTTATCCATTGTGATACTAGGTTTCATCACCCAGAAATGGTGCTTATCAGACAGGGTCATACCCTTTGCTTGTTGATTGGTTTCTTTAGTGTATTTTTATTTTTTAGGTGCCAGATCATTATCTCCAAGACTCCAATAAATATCACTGTAAAATCTATTGATAAAATTTATGGATCACCATCGCTACATCTAGCCCTTGTTGTCAATCTAGACAGATGTTAGGTCTTCCCCCACTCATTGTGGAGGATCCGCCAAGCCCGAGTGAACCAATTACCCATCTTTGGGCAATTAGTCTCCCAGATCTAACACTGAATCAGTTTGGACATCCCACGATTCAAGCTTATCGAAAGATTTCCTTACTAAAGGTTTCATTCCTCTATACAATCCTCCGATCATGAATCCATTGGGACCACTCTTGATTTTGGTTTCATTTGTACCTCCGATGTCTCTGTTAGACCTACACCTACCATCCCATCGATGACTAATGGGTCATGGGCTTTTGTGGACACTTTTGGTTGACCACCATCTCCCCAATCGACAGTCAATACCACACCTCTTATGGAAAACCTTGCTATCCCACCTGTCCCAGGTTCAAACCCTATCAGGACACGCAATGCGATTGGAACCCAATACATACAGATTTCCGCCCCTTTTGTGTCAGCTCCTGGACCTTCGACAAGTGCTACATATAGCGCTCCTTATAATGTTTCCTATAGCATAGTTAGCACAGGTCCCTTCAACAACCCCTTTCGTTGGAATGCACTGTTTAGTTCTAACCCCCACATTCAAGTGCATGGTGGAACTACTCCCAATATGTACATACCACTGAGAATGTTACAGTTTCCCCTCCGTTTATAGGACAACAGGGATAGTCATTGATTGACATGAATCCTCCTTATGTTAGTCAGGGACCAGTAGTTAATTATGTGGTGAGCGGGATCCATCAACAATGTCTTGCTCAATCCATATGGGAACCCCACTCTCAACCTCAAATGAGTCAAGGGGAATTCCTTATCTTGGGGGCACTTACATCCCCTAGTCTACTAATCCCTATGGACAACCACAATACATGACTACACCCTAAGGAAATTACTATTCCACGCATCATGTGCATAATATTGGGAACAACACGATGGGAGGACCGTAAGGATCCTCAAGTCATGTGTCATCTCCTTGGTCCGATTTAGGGGCATCAAACACCTTGCCTTTTTTGGCAACACTCGATATCCCCAACTTGTACAAACTCACCAATGACCCCATCTATCACAACTTACTTTTGCCTCCAATCCCACACAAAATTCCCACAGACATCCCAAAGTTGGAAGGGAAACAAGGGGAGGATCTGGGTACGCACATCACCACCTATCATTTATGGTAAGTTTCTAACTCCATGGTAGTTGATAGTATTCGGTTATGACTCTTTCCCACACCCTTAATGGCAATGCATCCAAGTGGTGCATTGAGTTACCACACATGTCAGTCAATACCTTTGGCGCTTTAGCGATGTATTTTTTAAAGCACTTTCAGCTACCCATCCACAATGAAACTAGGATGGAACTCCTTACTTCTTTACATTAGGACACCACCACCCACATCTTTTATCACATCCATGAATGGAGATGTAGGCAGAGGCTAGTCAAAGCTCCCCTCCCCGACTATCTATTAGCATATTGGTTCTGCAAATATCTTCTCCCTCAAATTGCTAAAGATGTTGCCTTAGGTCGTGCGGTCACAAAAGACCAGTCCATTCATCGTGCCCGGCACTTAGATTTGATTTATTCACGGCCTGGCACATTATACGACTCCATTCCCAAATCCCCTAGAAACTCCAATTCTCCCACTGCTCAACAACCCAGTGCGCACACCGATGGTATTATCAACACTACCTTTGGGGCTGCTGTAGAAAAACTTAGCAGTCACATTGCCCACTTGTAATTTGACCCCGCTACCAAATCGACTGGTCTTCCTACCACCGTGATAAACTTTGTGCAGTCTACACAAAAGCCCAACAGTAAGAACAAGAAGAATAAGAAAAAGACTGCTCCTTCTAAAGAGTAGTCAACCAAGAAATACAACCCGAAGCAGAAAGCTGTTGTGCCTCCTGAAAATGGAAAGGAAAAACCTACCAAATTCCCTTGCAAAATATGTGTGGAAGACCATATGACACATCATTGTCCACGTATCCACAAATGCACAGATTTCCTTTCTCGAAAGGACACTGGTCGGACCCCTGCAGTCCTAGACAACCCTTTCCCCGCTCAGCAGTAGCAACACCTTATTGCAAATGAACCTCAACCCCCACAAGGGGGAAACAACAGTTCGCATCATCCTTCAGCTGGCAAAGGATCATCTACCATTTACACATTTGAAATGGTAGACCTTCAAACAAGAGCCAAAACTTATGGAGCTCCAATCGTTAATGCTAAGGAAGCCTCCTCAAGTCAAAACCCACTATGATCCAGATTTAAATAGGAATGTAACAAATTACAGAGATAACCATAAACACAAAGATGCAGTGGAAATAATACTTCATTTCATTAATGTAAAATATTGAAATATGCTTAAAAACAAAAATGGAAATAAACCAGCTAAGGCGATAGTAGCTTATCTCTGAGAAGAGATGTAGTGGCTACATGCCTTTGAACTGTGTTACAATGAGGCTCGAAGGCCTATTTATTGTTGAGAAACAATGGAAAAACCTAAACATCCAGAAACCTAATCCGATAAGATGAAATGCCAAACTGTGGGCCCCGTTTGGGTAAATTGGTACATCAACTTCCAAGGGTCATAACTTTGGCATACGATCTCCATTTGACTTGCACAATACCTCGTTAGAAAGATATATCCAAGAAATAAAACTTTGGGAAGAAAAACATTGGTCCATGGACCCAAATTTCTCCCAGTTTTCCCAAAAAAACGTCATTTAAGGCCTCAAAGCGACTTCGGAAGTTCAGGACCCAAAAAACTGCTAAAAATAATTACTGTGCTACAATTAAGGAAACTGAAAAGATGAAAGAAATAATGGTGGGGGTCCAAGTGGACTTGGCGAGAGGCCACCAATATCCACCTAGATCACACCGTCGCCTAATGATCTTCATATCGAGAGGCCAGTTGCTAATCTTTGTGATTCGCCCCACAAAAGGGGCACTTCGTCGCACAACGCATAATACATCTACACGTGTTACCCAGATCTATAGTATTGTAGAGGATTTGGCACAAGCGCAATCAGCGATGTCGGCGCACAAAGTATTGCAAACCTATCCAACACAAAGGAAAGCTCTATTTTCGGCAATTGGTGGGGTCAACCCTGAGGATTCCATGCTTGCAATTTTCGACATGGAAAAATATAAACCTCCCCTTTCACACCAGTTTGCATTTCAGGTGAAAATATTTTTGAAAGGGCGAGGCATGCACAAAACTTTCATTGACGAAGGTGCCTCAACCTGCGTCCTGTCAGCTTCATGTTGGCTCGGTTTGGGTTCTCCAACACTATCATCTCCATCGAATTCCCTTAAAGCTTTCGACAACCATACTTTCATCCTAAAAGGTTACCTAGCCAGCTACCCGATCACTTTGAGTGGGAAAATGGTAATGGTGGATATTGAAGTCATGGATCAAAAACTCAACTATAATTTACTGTTGGGTCGTAGTTGGACTTACGCCATGACCACAATTGTGTCTACTGTCTTTTGCATCATCTTATTTCCATTGGATGGAAGGATAGTCATAGTGGACTAGCTGTCCTTTTTCTCCCCAGATTACTCCCCATTACCTAGCAGCTTTGTACCCTTAGTGCATGGTGTGCCTGACTCTTACGTCAATATTGATACTGGTCTATTAAAGGGTTCTTCCCTGGTTGGTTGTTTTCCTCTCCCGCCGCCCAAAGTTCCACAGACGGTGTCTATGGTCTCATCTATTCCTCACGAACCGACTGATCCTTGGATCCTCCTGGCCCCTTTAGACATTGATGCTTATGGAGAACAAATGTCACTGTCACCAGCTGAATTGGCCTACCAAGCCATTCAATCTGCATCTAAATCTCTAGTCGCTTTGGTCATGACCAACTGTACCACCTCCTCTCCCATAAATTCTCCTTCTAACGATATCCTCAATCAAGTCCTACCTTAGGATGAAGCTATTCGAGAGATCATGTGTTTAGAAGAGTGAACTTGGGAGGACTCTCATCATCGTGTTTCGGTATCTGATTTAGGAACGATGCCTATTCAAATCATGTCTTATGACGCACCTAAAATCGTTCCCTTGCCTTATACGACTATCCAAATTCTAGATTCAGAAGGGAACATGGACAATCTTTCAAAGACATTTCTCATCAATATTTCTGTCAAGACAGGCATCGTGGAAAACATCCAGGTTGGAGCCGATTTCATTCCTAAGGAATTGCAAGTTTCACCTACCTTTTTAAGGAATTCCGCGATGTATTTGCTTGGTCTTACAAGGAAATGCCTGGCATAGACCCATCTATTGTCGAGCATGAGATCAAGGTATATGACAATGCCAAGACTATCTGCCAAATGCTTTGACTAGTCCACCCCTACAAAACTTCAACCATTAAGACTGAGGTGGGAAAATTGTTATGTGTTGGCTTCCTCTACCCCATTCCCTTAACAACACGGGTTTCAAATATGGTTCTTGTCGATAAGAAATAGGGTACCATCCGCGTTTCTATCAACTATCAAGACTTGAACACAGCGTGTCCAAAGGATAATTATCTGACATTGTTCATCGACCAAATAATTGATGATTGCACCGATTGTGAATCCTTCTCATTCATGGATGGTTTCTTAGGTTATAACCAAATCGCCATAAAATCGGCAGACCAGCACAAAACCACCTTCAATTTCCCTTAGGGAATCTTTGTGTATCAAAAACTCCTATTTGACTTAAATAATGTTAGAGCAACATTTCAATGGGCTGTGGACTATGCATTCCATGATATCAGACATATTTTTTAGGCTTACTTGGACGACCTCCCAACCCATTTCAAGAAGCAAGCTCAGCACCTTGTTCATTTACGAGCAATTTTTCTTAGGTGTAGGTTCTATAACATACATCTGAATTCACATAAATGTGTTTTCTTTGTCGAGTCTGGATGCCTACTTGGTTTCATTGTCTCCAAGTATGGGATTAGTGTTGATCTTGATAAGGTAAAGGCAATTACTCAATTTCCTGAACCACAATCCATTTTATAGCTCCAACATTTGCAAGGGAAAGAAAACTTCTTACGACAATTCAACGTAAATTATGTCGAGTTGATGAAAGGCTTTATGCGCCTACTCAAGAAGGGAGTACCATACTTGTGGGATGATCAAGCCCAACGATCATTTGATGCCTTGAAAAAGACACTTATATCAGCCCCACTTATTAGTGCTCCCAACTATAGGTGTGACTTTCTCCTCTACTTGGCAACCTCTCCATCCTCTCTTGGAATGGTGTTGGTCCAAACTCATGATGATCTGAGTGAGCATGTGATCTATTATCTATTGAAAGGTCTGGCTAGGCTCGAACTCAGATATTCACATGTGGAAAAGTTTTCCTTGGCAGTTGTATTTGCTATCAATCGATTCCGACACTATATGATGCTGTGACAGACTACCGTCATTGCTTTGGAGAATCCCATGAGACACATTTTGTCTCGTCAAGTCATTAGAGGAAAATATTCCAAATGGATAGTTATCCTCCAACAATTTGATTTGGTTTTTGCCACTGCCAAGGCAAAAAACTCCTTAGTCTTAACTGAAATTTTGTTGGATATCCCCATGGTCGATCCCAATGAGATTTCTGATGATCCTCTCTTGGATGAAGCTGTCTATCTGATCGACCCTACTGACCCTTGGTATAGTGACATTCCTTTCTACCTCCAAGCACAATGTTTCTGCCCTGAACTATCGTCAGGTGATCTGGATTTAAACAAGAACACAACAAATTACAAAGATAACCATAAAAACAAAGATGAAACAAAAATAATACTTCATTTCATTAATGTAAAACACTGAAATATGCTTGCAAACAACAATGGAAATATACTAGCTAGGGCGATGGTAGCTTATCTTTGAGAAGAGATGTGGCGACTACATTCCTCTGAATTGTGCTACAATGAGACTTGAAGGCCTATTTATTTTTTAGAAACATGGAAAAACCCTAAACATCCAAAAAACTAACCCTAAAAGATGAAACGCCAAACCGTGGGCCCCATTTGGGTAAATTGGTGCATCAACTTTTCAGGGTCATAACTTTGGCATACGATCTTCGTTTGACGCATACAATATCTCATTAGAAAGATCTATCTGAGAAATACAACTTTGGGAAGAGCAACATCGGTCCATGGACCCATGTTGCTCCCAATTTCCCCAAAAAACATCATTTAGGGCCTCAAAATGGCTCCGGAACTTTAAGACTCGAAAAACTGCTAAAAATAGTAAATTGTGCTACAATTAAGGAAACAGAAAAGCTAAAAGAAATAATGGTGGGGGCCCAAGTGAACTTGGTGGGTGGCCACCAATATCCACCTGGATCATTCCTCCCCCCTTAGGAAGCAATGGTCCCCATTGCATTGAGTTCCTCCATGAGATGAGGAAACTTCTACTGAACTTGCTCCCTAGTGAGCCACTTGCCCTGGTGAAGGAGTCAACCTGCTTTGACAACTCGATATAGTTGGATATTCTATTGGCGAGTGTGCTTGATCTGTGTTTCCATGATCCAATCAGTTGCAACTTGTTCCATGCAATCTAGATTTAACTTTGTGGGTGTGAGCTATTCTGCAATGTCAGATGTGTCTAGTAATGGTGGAAAGTATGTCCGAAGGTGGTCCACATTGGGCACTGGGTGCAGGCTAAGGAATGGTGGAATGCTGAGCTCAAATGCATTGTCTCCCACAACCTTGGTAATGGTGTAAGGACCATGTCGGAGTGGTCTGAGTTTTCGATAGGCTCCGGTAAGGTGTTCCTTTTGCAAATTCAACTAGACTTTGTCACCCACCTAAAACGTGTGTGGCACCCAATGTTGATCATGTCGTTGCTTGTACTTGGCATTTGATTTCT
>APFE030340036.1:7564-50444 GCA_000404065.3 Pinus taeda
TCTTGAACCTTTTTCTTCTTGATATGTCCTTCTATCTTGAGAGTTTGAGGAGTGGTAATTCTTGCCAATGCTTTACAAGAGATATGGTCAGTTTCATTTCTTCTTTCTCTGGGGTTGGGTCCTAGCATATATCCTCTTCTTTTGATGTTTCTTGATCCTTTTCTTCCTCCTCTTCATACTCTATGTAAAATAATTTCTTCTCAACACACTTACGATCTTTAGTGCATTTGTTATTACAATTGTAACAAAACCCTTTTTCTCTTTATTCTTCCAATTGTTCTAGTGTAACTCATGTAGGTTGTGGAAGGCTAGGAGAAACAACACTTCCATCTTCATAGTTGTGAGGGGTAGAATTCCTTGTTTCCATAATTTTGCTTTCCACTTTGTAACAAAGCCCTTTTTCTCTTTTTTCTTCCAATTATTGTGATGTTGCTCTAAAGAAGGCGTTGCTCTTTGTATTTTCATAATGTGCTATAGTTTCCTCCGTGAAAATTGACCACGTAACAAGTTGTTTACGAGAACAAAGCCTTTTATACCATAAAAATTGATTTTGTTCTAAATATGAAGATGCAATACATACCTTTTGTAATAGTGGTACACCATGTAGATAAAAATATTTCTCCATTTGTACTATCCAATTTATTGGATCCTTGCCATCAAACTCCCTCATCTCATTTTTTCTTGATTTTAGGAGCTCGATCTTCAAACGACTGTAACTCTGTACTTTCGGATCTTTAAGTTCTAAAATTGCGACTTGCAGTAGCCCTTTGCGTCTTATTTCCAATGCCACTAGTTTGATCGAATTTAGATTCTCCAAGAAAGAGTTATTCACAATCTCCCAAGATGACCTGATTATATACCTTTTCAGAAGAGCGAACTTGTATCAAGTGCCACGTGTCACTGTTTTGACCTTAGGATCTGAAAAATATACACAGGAAACTACAGTTCATCCTATTTCTATACCTTCTTATGAAATTTCAATCTGATTCTCAAAACAAAAGTTATGACTATTTTCCCCAGGTCACCTGTTTGGAATGTAATTCGAGAGTCTGTTTGGAGCAGTGAAACCCTAGAATCCACAACTCTGATAGCAAATGATATGAAACCAGCTCACACAAAGATAGAAAAGATAGATGAACACCTTAGAAATAAGCCTCTTCGAGGGGGCAACCTCCTTTACATTACACAAATGAATAATTCTTCGATGATACAAATGAAAAGACCTCCTTTCTATATATAGGGAGTCTAAGGGGTCATAATATTAATCAGAGCTGACATAACCATACTAATGTAAGGGCACAATAATAACAATAGTGGGCTTCTGTGGGGCACAATAGTAACAATATGGGGACTACATGGGTACAACAATATAATAAGGGGGATGTACTAATAACAATAAGGGGTTACACTAGTAGTATAAGAGCCTAACATGCCCCTCTCCTTCAAAAAGTCTTGTCCTCAATGCTTGAGTAGTTCTTGATGCTTCTGTATAAAATTCTTGTCCTCCCATGTGGAATCTTTAGTAGGTAAATTCTTCCACTTGATGAGATACTTTGAAATTGATCGATTTTGTAGTTGTCGGGTTCTTGTTTCTATGACTACTCTAGGTTCCAATATGATTTTTCCTTCCTCTTCAAGTTCTGGCAACATTGTTTGAATTGGGATCTTCTGCAACTTTTGAATGAGTGGCCACACTTCTTCGTCCTTCTTCCATTCATACCTTGTTTCGTTTATCAAATCTGGTTGGATAATAGAAATAGCATAAAACAATACTTCCATGTCCTCATCCTTTCTTGAGAGTGCATCTGCAACAAAATTTTTCCTCCCTTTTCTATAGATGACGTCAAATTCATAACCCAACATATTTGTGACCCATTTTTTCTATTCTTCTAAAGATAATATTTGTTTTAAGAAGTATTTAAGACTATCATGATCTATTTTTATCTTGAAGTGTCTTCCCATTGGGTAAGGTTGCCATTTCTTAAGTGCATGTAGTATTGCCAACATTTCCTTCTCATAAATAGCTTGCTTGAGATGTAGACGTAAAAATACCCAATCACCTACATCAAAACTTTTTTCACTAAGATGTTGATCTGCCTATTGTTTCATTTTATTTTGCACCATCCTTTAAATGTTGGAGAACTTGTTGTTGATGCTCGATGTGATCTCTCACTACTTGAACCCTTTTCTTCTTGATATGTCCTTCTATCTTGATAGTTTAAGGAGTGGTAATTCCGGCCAATGCATTACAAGATATGGTTGGATTCAGTTCTTCTTTCTCGATGTGATCTTTCACTTCTTGATATGTCCTTCTATCTTGAGAATTTGAGGAGTGGTAATTCTTGCCAATTCTTTACAAGATATGGTCGGATTCATTTCTTCCTTTTCTAGGGTTGGTTCCTGGTGCATATCCTCTTCTTTTGATGTTTCTTGATGCTTTTCCTCCTCCTCTTCATAATCTATGAAAAATAATTTATTCTCAACACACTTATGACCTTTAGTGCATTTGCTATCACAATTGTAACAAAGCCCTTTTTCTTTTTTTCTTCCAATTGTTGTGGTGTAACCCTTGTATGTTGTGGAAGGCTAGGAGAAACAACACTACCATATTTATAGCTGTGAGGGGTAGACTTCCTTATTTCCATAATTTTTCTTTCTACTTTGTAACAAAGCCCTTTTTCTCTTTTTTCTTCCAAGTGTTGTGGTGTTTCTCTAAATAAGGTGTTGCTCTTTGCATCCTCATAATGTGCTATAATTTCCTCCATGAAAATTGACCACGTAACAAGTGGTTTACAAGAACAAAGCCCTTTATACCATAAAAATTGATCTTGTTATAAATATGAAGATGTAATACATACCTTTTGTAATAGTGGTACACCATGTAGATAAAAATATTTCTCCATCTGTAGCATCCAATTTACTGAATCATTGCCATCAAACTTCCTCATCTCGATTTTTCTTGATTTTAGGAGTTCGATCTTGAGACGATTGTAACTCTGTACGTTTGTATCTTTAAGTTTTGAAATTTGGGTCTATAATAGCCCTCTGAGTCCTCTTTCTAAATCCGCAAGTCTAATTGCAATTGGATTCCTAAATAAAGATTTATTCCCAATCTCCCGTGATGACCTAATTAGATACCTTTTCAGAAGAGAGAACTTGTATGAAGTGCCACGTGTCACTGTTTTGACCTTCAGAGCTGAAAAATATAAATAGGAAACTACAGCCTGTCCTCTTTTTGTAACTTCTTATGAAATTTCAATATGATGCTCAAATAGACAATTATGACTATTTTCCCCAGGTCACCTATTTGGGATGTAATTCGGGAGTCTGCAGAAACTCTAAATGTCTCAGATTATATCTCCGAAAATATAGCGATACAAGATCTAAAATTCGGACCTAAGCTTCATCAAGATTTTAGTTCAAATGGGTTTTAATTTTAGAGTCTGAACCTTTGTAGAACAAATATTATAGCGAACATTTCACAATGACTTGTCTGAGACAAAATTTTGGAGCTTGCAAAAACCCTAACTTCCTCAGATCATATCTCTGAAAATATAGCCAGGCAACATCTCAAATTCGGAAGCATCGTTCAGACCGATTTCTTCTCAAATGGGTTTTTTTTTTTAGCTTCTGAAACTTCGTAGCGAAAATTCCACGATGACCTATTTGGAGCAACGAAACCCTAGAATCCATAGCTCTAATACCAAATGTTATGAAACCAACTCACAAAAAGATAGAAAAGATAGATCAACGCCTTATAAATAAGCCTCTTCGAGGGGGCAACCTCCTTTACATTACACAAATGAACATTTCTTAGATGATGCAATGACCAGACCTCCTTTCTATAATAGGAGTTAAGGGGTCATAATATATCAAAGCCGACATAACAATAATAATGTAAGGGCACAATAATAACAATAGTGGGTTTCTGTGGGGCACAATAATAACAATATGGGGACTACATGGGTACAACAATATAATAAGGGGGTTGTAATAATAACAATAAGGGGTTACACTAGTAGTATAGGGGCCTAACATGATACCAAATGTTATGAAACTAGCTCACAAAAAGATAGAAAAGAAATATCAATGCCTTAGAAATAAGCCTCTTCGAGGGGGAAACGTCCTTTACATTACACAAATGAACATTTCTTGGATGATACAAATGACAAGACCTCCTTTCTATATATAGGAGTCTAAGGGGTCATAATATAATCATATCCGACATAAAAATAATAGTGGAAGAGCACAATAATAACAATATGGGGACTACATGGGCACACAAATATAATAAGGGGGTTGTACTAATAACAATAAGGGGTTACACTAGTAGTATAGGGACTTAACATGCCCCAATCCTTCAAAAAATGTTGTCCTCAACGCTTGAGTAGTTCTTGATGCTTCTGTATAAAATCTTGTCCTCCCATGTGGAATCTTCAGCGAGTAAGTTCCACTTGATGAGATACTCTGAAATTGATCTAATTTGTAGCTTTCAATTTCTCGGTTTTGTGACTACTTCAGGTTCCAATATGATTTTTCCTTCCTTGTCAAGTTCTCGCAATACTATTTGAACTGGGATCTTGCAACTTTTGAATGAGTTCCCACTCCTTTGGGCATATAGATATATGTAAGGCCTGATGTTTGGAGAACACTTCATGGAATCAAATGAATAGCATGATCATGATCACGAATAGGTGGGAGGCCTTTGAGAGTCTTAAATACCTTGGAATGATTATCCAAAGCATTTTGGAGATCTGGAGAAATACATGATTTTGATGTGGGATCCTCTGGTGAACATAATTGTGTAATTACACCTCGTTGTTCTTTATTTACAAGCTTTGTCATGTTGTTAGAGTTGATTATCTTTCTAGGCTTTCCTTCGATACCCCTCAATTCAACTTCCTTTCCTTCCCAAAAAAAATTCAAGAAAAGTTCTTGAAAATTAAAAGCTATCGTACCCAAAGATTGTAGCCATTGGATTCCTAGTAAAACATCACCACCACCCATTGGAATGGAAAGCATTGGGATAGTCAATACGTATTCTCGCATGGATAGCTTGATATTATGGCACTTTCCAGAGCAATTTATGGTTCCTCCATTTGCAACCATCACTTGACACTCTAGTGCTAGATATAGGAAGCAATTCAATTCCTTGGCTATCTTATAATCAATAAAATTATGGGTACTGCCCGAATCAATCAACACTCTTACCTTTTTCTTCTTGATATGTCCTTCTATCTTGATAGTTTGAGGAGTGGTAATTTCTTCCAATGCATTACAAAATATGGTCAGATTGATTTCTTGAGACTCGATGTGATCTTTCGATTTTTGAACATTTTTCTTCTTGATATGTCCTTCTATATTGATAGTTTGATGAGTGGTAATTCCGTCCAATGCATTACAAGATATGGTCAGATTCATTTCTTCTTTCTCGGTGTGATATTTCACTTCTTGAACGTTTTTCTTCTTGATATGTCCTTCTATCTTGAGTGTTTTAGGAGTGGTAATTCTTTCCAATGATTTACAAGATATGGTCAGATTCATTTCTTCTTTCTCTGGAGTTGGTTCCTGGTGTATATACTCTTATTTTGACGTTTCTTGATTCTTTTCTTCCTCCTCTCCACAATTAATGTAAAATAATTTCTTCTCAGCACACTTATGACTTCAATGTATTTGTTATCACAATTGTAACAAAGCCCTTTTTTCTCTTTTTTCTTCCAATTGTTGTGGTGTAACCCTTGCAGGTTGTGGAAGGCTAGGAGAAAGGAGAAACAACACTTCAATCTTTATAGTTGTGAGGGGTAGACTTCCTTGTTTCCATAATTTTGCTTTCCACTTTGTAACAAAGGCCTTTTTCTCCTTTTTCTTCCAATTGTTGTGGTGTTGCTCTAAATAAGGTGTTTCTCTTTGTATCCTCATAATGTGCTATCATTTCCACCTTGAAAATTGACCAGGTAACAAGTTGTTTACGAGAAAAAAGCCCTTAATACCATAAAAATTGATCTAGTTCTAAATATGAAGATGCAATACATACCTTTTGTAATAGTGGTACACCATGTAGATCAAAATATTGCTCCATGTATAGTATCCAATTTACTGGATCCTTTCCATCAAACTTCCTCATATTTCCTTTTCTTGGTTTCAGGAGATCGATCTTGAAATGGATTTAACTATGTAATTTCTGATCTAAAAGTTTTAAAATTATCTCCTGTAGTCGCCCTCGAGTCCTCTTTCTAACCCCGCAAGCCTGATTAGAACTTGATTCTCCAATAAAGAGTTATGCCCAATCTCCTAATATGACCTAATTATATAATGTTTCAGTAGAGTGAACTTTTACAATGTCCCACGTGTCACTTTTTTGACCTTTGGAACTGAAAACTATAAACATAAAACTATAGTTTGTCCTCTTTCTGTAAGTTCTTACGAAATTTCACCTATTTAGGATGTAATTCAGGAGTCTGCAAAAACCCTAACTTCCTCAGTTCATATCTCCGCAAATATAGCGATAAAAGATCTGAAATTTGGAACTGAGATTCAGAACAATTTTTTTCAAAATGGGTTTTTTTCTTTATCTTCTAAAACTTTGTAGTGAAAAGGTTATAGTGAAAATACCACGGTGACCTGTTTTAGATGAAATTATGGAGTTTGGAAAAATCCTAACTTCCTCATATCATATCTCCGAAAATATAGCAAGACAAGATTTGAAATTCAGAAGCACAGTTCAACAAGATTTCTTCTCAAGTGGGTTTTTGTTTTAGCTTTTGAAATGTCGCATAAAAAAAGTTATAGGGAAAATACCACGATGACCTATTTGGAGCAGCAAAACCCTAGAATCCAAAGCTCTGATACCAAATGTTATGAAACTAGTTCACAAAACAATAGAAAAGAAAGATCAATGCCTTAGAAATAAGCCTCTTCGAGGGGGAAACCTCCTTTACATTACACAAATGAACAATTGGATGATACAAATGACAAGACCTCCTTTCTATATATAGGAGTCTAAGGGGTCATAATATAATCATAGCTGACATAACAATAATAATTTAAGGGCACAATAATAACAATATGGGGACTACATGGGCACACCAATATAATAAGGGGGTTGTACTAATAACAATAAGGGGTTACACTAGTAGTATAGGGACTTAACATAAATTATGTTTTGGAGTTTACTGTGAACGTTTCAGATTCCCTAAAATTGAATGTTCCAAGCATTGAATAACTGAGGCCCATTAATATTAATGGGACAATAGTAGTTAGGGATCTGCTGAGTACATAATTATTTTTTTCCGAGCTCAGCAGAATAAGAACGAAAAATAAAATCCCTGGTGTCTACTTTGGGTTTTTCAGACTCTCTAAAAGTTA
The DNA here is from genome assembly GCA_000404065.3 of Pinus taeda. NCBI lineage: Eukaryota > Viridiplantae > Streptophyta > Pinopsida > Pinales > Pinaceae > Pinus > Pinus taeda. Next base: position 14,930 of record APFE030340036.1, read on the forward strand.
ATACCCCTGAGCATCAACTAACTTAGGCTCGTTAAATGTATGAGAAAGTGGTATACGAGGCTTTGGTGGGTACACAATTATTCTTTCCTGGGCTCAACAGAATAAGTATGGGAAAGAAACCCCCTTGGAGTCTTCTTTTGTGCATTTCAGACTCCCAAAAACTAAAATGCCCCATGTAGTGATAATTCTGGGCCTGGTAAAAATCCATGGAATGATGGCACTAGATTGCTCAACAACAAGCAAAAATCAAATTTCAGTCACAATTCCTAAGTTGGCTTACATGAGGTTCAAGGAAGATTTTTGTTCATTTTTTCAGTACAGTCTTAATTTTGCACTATTTCTATGACTTGGTGAGTGATCTCAGGGGTTCTATACTTAATTTAGTACTAATTATAGGTTGATTTAGGTAATGAATAATATTTATGAGTATGAATATAAAGTCCAGAGTAGATAAATGGTATCAATTTAGCCCGGAATCATTGGAATCAATGGAAGTAACAAATTGCAAAGTTTTTGGATCATTCGTGATTAAATATCAGTTTTTGTAATGAAGTCGACAAATGGAAAGGACACTCAACTCAAGCTCAACTTGTCCCCATCATTATTATTTTTGAGCTCTTATATACCAGTATGCAGCCAAATCAAGGTATGAATGAATTTGCATTTACTTAGACTAATTCAGAGAATATGACTAATGGAACTTAATAGTAATCTACCTCCTTTCATTGCAATGATTTACATGTCTTTTTGATATCCAACTAATACTAAACCATCCTATCCCATTACTAATCTCATTAATTTTTATTCATGTGATATATGTGTCAAGTACCTATTCATCATCACAAACAACCAATCCACGACATAATTCAGAAATACATAACCACCATTCAAATAAATTTAAGTCTGTGTGAAGCTCGAAAACAAAGGTTGTCTGTCTCATTGCTAAGTTTCAGTAGTAACTGACTTGTGAATCCTTGAATTTTGTTCCTAACATTCATCATTTCTCCACCTTGGCATGGGGGCTAACTGTCATGAACCCACATTCACCCAATTTTGTAATAGTCCATAGTATGTAGTGTGTAAGGGGGAGTCTGAGGAGAAGGGATGGATGGGTTTTCTTCAAAAATTTTAGGTTTATAATGACAGGGTAGATATGGAATTCACACAAAGATTCAATGGAAACGTTTTAGAGGTAGGAGCTTGAAAATTAAGGTTATTGAATAGTTGATAAGCAAAGCAACCAAATTTCCATCAACTAGTGAAAAATATTTTAAAGGAGGGTTGCTCGAATGGGACGACTATGCCAAGTTTTTGAAGCCTACGTATAAATCCATTAATTGGTCGAAGGGAGCCCTACGAACTTGCATAGAGGAGGAATGGTGGCCACTCATCACCACCTTATAGAGGTTTGTCACTTGCAAGGGGAGGTATGTCGTTGTTTTCCTTTACCACATTAGGCTCCTCTTACACTTTTCACATGGACGTGAAGTCAACTTTCCTTCTTTCATCCATAGAAGTTTGTATAAGGTCGCTCAGGGTGTTTAGTTCACTACCAAAAATGACAAATCTAGCTTATGTCACCACAATATTATCAAGATGCTAGTTGTTCATGAGTTGAGTCGGCATAAGAAGTATTGGGAAGAATTTTTGATTGAAAGTTTCCTAGTGAAGAAAACCAAATCAAGGGTCGATAGATGCTTATTCGCCCTTGATCGAAGAAATTGGGACAAGGAACCAAAGCTCCTCCTGATTCAATTTCTAAATAAGGAAAAATCCATGGCATAAGCCTTGTATTGACAAAAGAGGAGGGCCATTTGGCAAAACCCCTGAAGAAGCCTGAATTTGTAAATCCCAGTTCATCTGCAAAGAAGCCAACCCTAGTATCAAAGGGAAAGAAATGAAAATTAACTAAGGACCATAATAATGAACCTAGAAATAATGATCCAGCATCTGAAGAGCCTTAGTAGAGCAAATGGTGGAGGTTGTGAAATCAGTTTCTTCACCAACAGAAAAAAAAAGTCAGAGGGAGCTAATGTAGCCCCAAAGAAAAGGAAGAGGAAACTCTTCAGAGAAGAGTAGGAATTGACATCCACTTCGCCAGTACATATAAAAAAAAAAGTATCTGAGATTCCAACCTCATCATAGGGGCAACCACACACCCAAAGCATGTCTATACAACAACTTTCAACCATTGGTACTCAGAACCTTGAACCTGTCATCGCGTTGTCTTCTCCAGAATAGGAAGAAAAACCCCCTCTTGGGCAGTCGAAGAAACGAGGGATATTACGCCTAAGGAGGATGAACCAAATGATAATTTCCAAGATATTTTAAGTAGTTCACCACAACAAGGCCAATATGACATGGGGCCGGTTATGAGGAAATGATCATCTAAATATAAGAAGAGACATACACATGATGGGTCGACTCACAGAGGAAGTTGTTCATGGCTACAAACCGTACCTACTGAGAATTCCTCGGCTTGCAGAGAAGAAGATTTGCAACTACTAATAGCCAAGCTACAAAGGAAGAATGAAAAACTTAAGGAAAGGGATCATAAGTATAAGACGCTGTTTTGTTATGTTCGGTAGGTCAATGAGAAATATTAGAACTAGAATCTATCCTTAGTATCCAAGAACAATGCATTAGTCATGAGGAACAATCACCTTATTAGTTGGAAGCTGAAGAAATAGAAGCTTGTCACAAGGATTAACACCCATGAATTAACCCTAAGGTTTTGACGACCATTAATGTAGAAAAACCATGGTTTGGAGGTCCTAATGAGTGTGGTGGGAATTTGAAGGAAGGGATGACCTAATTTTGATGACTAGTTGAATTGAAAGAGGATAATTACAAGAGGACATGCATCTCCTCTGGCACGAGGGGATGTCGTGCCCTACTTTCGTACCCTTTTCACACCCTATTCTACTATTTTTACTATCATTTATCCTATTTCACTCCCTTTTGACACCATAAAATCATTCCACATTGGTTAAACCATGTTACTTTATAGTGGAGGTGAGAATAACTAATAAGTATTGTTTTCATATATATTTGTTTGGTTTAGGTAGATGTTAAATAAATTTATATTCTTGACTTAAACGAATAATCTATAGATGGACTCTTAAATATAGGGAAGACACTTGAGTATGTGGACAGTTCATTGAAGGTCTACCACCCAGTCCAACGAATATATCAAGCGAGCATTTTTGGAGCAGCTATCTTGTACACAATGTTGTACTTAAATCAATACTCTACTTCAGGCTCGATACGAGGATTGTCGGCATACCATAGTTATTTTATTTCATAAGTATAGTGTTATTTTATTTGATCCAAAGTTAGCGTAACGAATGGAATACTTCAGTTATGATTTGGTGAAGTGATCTAGGGGATTTAGCCTAGCTTAAATTATCCCAGATCACATATATATTTGCCTTCTTCGGTCATGTTGTTGTAACCATTTGTAGGCCCGAGTTCTTTAAAAGGGTCCGATGTTTATATGAGAGGTTACATACACACAGATATATGCATAGGTTGAACTGGTGACAAGGAGATTGTGGCGCGATAATCATTTGACTCTATTTCAAAACTCTTAGACTTATGTTAAGGATTTTAATATAATTGTCTCAACTTTTACTTATATTTGAGAATTTATGTTTTCTTGATCTGTGAATTATTGAATTAAGCTAGACTTGTTCTAGGTTGTGGTAAGCGCCCACCACAAACCTTGATTGAGTCTTATAACCGTTTTCATTAGATAAGAGGCGTGTTTCAAATTTATTAGGCATAATTGTACTTAAATATTCATTTTCTTTTGTTGATGATTTCTAGAATTCCCGTACTTAAAATCATACTTAGTTTTCCTTAAATGCTTTCATAGATCTGAGTCAAGATAGATAGTGTAATTTTTATTGAGTTTTTGAAAGCTTGTGAATTATCATTATGAATATACTAAGCATGTATTGATTTATTCGATTACTCTGATGATCTTGTGAATGCTGAAGAAGAAGGTTTCAGATTAGAACAAATTTCTGACAAATAAATTATTATATTTTAAGATTGAACCCTATGTTTTGAATGGAAGCCTTTTAATTGCATGTGGATCTAAATATTGTCAACAAGAGACTATTGTAGCTTGTGCTTAGTTGAAAGTTCAGAATTGATTAGGAACAATGTGCCATTATTTGGTGTAAATCATGTGTTAATGCTTCATGAATTGCATGTTATTTATAGTGTTAGTTACTCTATTTATCGTGTGATGATTATTTGAGTCGCAGTGTAATGATCATTTGTATAGATAGCTTGTCATATATTTGATTACATAGGAAGCCTTGATTTATATTTATTTTTGCTCATTGTTAGATAAATCGAAGCTGGGTGTTATTTAATTTCTCAAGTTGATTTCGAGTTAGGAAGCCCTAAGTTATGTGTTTATATGCTTAGCATGCTTTGAGTGGAATGTTACATAGGAAATAGTATGAGTTTTTTTTCCCCGGGGAAAAATCGTAATTTTCTATTAATTTGGAAAATTACATGTTGTAAATCTTGTTGGCATATGTTGTATGCTCTATCTGTAGCCTTCAAAAATATAGGTCCGTACATAAATTACCCACAAAGGGTATATAGTCACTGTTTAGAAATAGTTTATACAAAAATACAAAAAATATATAGTGCATAGATAACTGATATGTACTACAAATAATACCGTGAAATTAGGGACTATCAGCCCTCTGTTGTAGTTGATCAATGTAAGGCTTGTGGTAATACTGAAAATGCTATGCTTCCCTCTGTTCTTGAATTAACCATAGACCTTTGGGCTGGTTCGAGGCCTCCTTGGATAGTTGATTTGAAACCTGAGTATGCTCCCTGTAAATATGTAGACAAGAAATATGTTCAAATTGTATTTTAGATGCATTGCCTCATCCAATATGTTTTTGAGTGAATGCACATGACATGTAGATGTGCTACTGAACTAACTTATGATGATTTTGGAATCCCTAAAAATATGTAATTGTCTACAATTATGTTCCAACACAAAATGTAATAAATGTATGAGCGATATGAGTTCTCCAAAATTATTTGTACCAACACCTAAATCCATACGGATACGAAAAAATGATTTTTGGATAGGTGAAATAAAATGTCGCCCCCCCACCCACATATCCTTGTTCTTGGGTGGATCCTTCAAAGTAGGCCCAAGGTTGGTTATGGTTGATGGCTTCAGAATTTACTATACGAGTAGGTGGAGGATGGTCATCATCGAGACCTCATGAAAAGCATTGATAAGCTGTGCAATAACTAACGACCACCGAATTTCCATGTTGCTGAAGATGATACGGTTCCTACTTAACCAAATAGACCAGTAAATAGTCATAGGGAGATTTTTTTTTTCATATTAGCAGACCCAACCCACCATTGATTCCATGTCTCTAATATATTATGCCCAACCCAATGCTAAGTGATTGCCAGAGAGGAGAGAACTTGTTCCCAAATGTGAATAACATATGGGTAAAGTAGGAAGAGGTGCTCATTCGATTCCTCGACCTGTTGGAAAATGACACACCAGGTTAGACCATAGTGGGATCGTTTCATCAAGTTAACACTAGTGGGGGTTTTATTCATAATAACATTCCACATAAAAAGTCGGGTTCAAGGGAGCACCTTAAATTTCCAAAGTGATCTCCACCACCCTTCCGAAGCAGGTGGCTTGTATGCAGCGTGAATGATGGGGTATCCTTCCTTGGGAGAGTACAATCCATGTGTAGCAAGTGCCTTGATGAGCTCATGTTCTTCATTTGATATGCAGACATGTGATTTAATCAATGCTTTGATGTAACCCTCCCAATTTGTTGATCTATATTGTCATTGATGTCAATATGGCAATATTCTAGGATAATAAATGATGATATGAAGCCAAGGAGAAGTAGAGCGTATTCGTGAAGAAACAGAAGGAAGAAGCCAAGGTGAAAAGCCATTAGGGAAGCCATTGGAAAGACATTGGAAGCCATTGGAAGTCAAGAACAGGAGCAATCAAAGAAGTGCTATCAGAAGCCAAAGGAAGACCTATTGGATCAAGAGGAGCATATCGAAAGAGTTCATTGGAATTAGTTTATCAGAAGCCATCATGAAGCCAAAGTGTAAGAGGAAGATTTCATTGAAAACCACAAGAAGCAAAGAGGAACACATCAGTGAAGGTGCATAAACAGAGTTATCGGAGGTCACAAAGAGATAAGCCACAGGAGCAAAAAACATCGGAAGAGTGGAAGAGTGAGGACAAACTATAGGAAAGCCAAGCCATGAGTAAGAGTATGTTAATTGAGGAGTTAACAGAGGAGCCATATCAGAGCTATTGCATGAAATATCGGGGGAGTACTGTAGAGCATCAGAGGAGTTAACATCATAGGAGCTATATTAGAGATATCGCATGAAATATCGGAAGGGGAAAAGAGGAACACACATCGAGCATATGTACTGTGGACCTAAAACATGTAATGGCAACATGCCCTAATTAATATTGCATCGCAAGTTATGAAGGCATGTCACATTGAATCCCCTGATTGTGTTATAAGGTGTGGACCCGAGTACTCCAATAGAACACGCTCTATTGTTATATTGCATCCGCCATATCAGAACTGTCGCATCAGAAGTTATGTAATGTAAAGGAATGTCACACTCAAAATCTACGATTGCGATGTATATACAGACCCACGGGACCATTACAATACTCCGTAATGTTACACAGTAATTTCTCACTGTTTGTCACCGTCCTTGTTACCCCTCTCCTGCACCTTGGAGGACTCATTCCGGGACTTGTGAGAAGAGACAAGACTTGAAACCACTTGCATCATTCACCTCTGAACATGAGCTTCATATGCCCTGAATACATCTCCTGCACCTTTCCCTTAAAAATAGACCTTTTTACATTAGCGCTGGTCCACTATGTACTGCCCACGCCAATGGGGAAAATCCTATAAAAGGGGTGCGCCATTAGTGCTCCGTCCCAGAGTCGCAATCGCACCAACCTTTTTGGGCAAAGTTTTTAACCAATCAACCTCCGAAAGTTCTATCCAACTCTTTCACCAACTGAATCCAAGTTGAGTGAGGATGGTTTGGCTTCGAATCTCCTTGAATGGGAAGTAGTTTGCCACCATTCGATAGAAGTTTCCAAGTGATGAAGCCAAATCCATTATTGTTGTGATTGATCTTATCTCTTCCTTTTCATCTATAATCTTGTCTTCATGCCTTGAGCAAGCTAGTTCTGTTCTGGGTAGTTATAACTTGTGTTTGGAAAGGAAGATATAAGAGTTTAGAGTTGCAAGAGCCTTCTTTGTATCCATAAGGCTTTAACTAAGTAAGGAGACTTTGTCACTAAGGAGAGGGAGAGCTTGTCCCTCACCCCCTCAAGCTTTTGCAAGACTTGTGTAGCTGAGCACCCAGCCAAAGGAGGACTTGACGTCAGGACGCTGGTTGTATTCTCCTTTGTTGAATTATTAATAATAGATGACTATCATTATGGTTCCATTCTCGTTGTACTTGTAATGGTTGATGTTGAATTATATCCTTCCTGACTGATGTATAATTGCATATATTAGATTTCACGCTTGTGTTTGTGTTGTTCTCTTTGTGTGCAGGTATCCATTCACGTGGATAGTGGAGGATCGTGACCGGCCAAGGGAAAGGAACGTGGGCAACGTCTCTTCTACAAACTAAAGCGTTAGATCTCAAGTAGGTCTTCATCACCTACCTTTTATTTGCAATTAGGAACTTGCGTGATAGCATTGTTTGATTGTTGCTAGACCCGTTCTGGGCTAGTAGGGATCGCCTCTATCTGTAGAGGGGATTTAACTCTCCAACAACACTTAAGCAATGTTTTTTGGTAGGTGCACGAAATTTGGCATATCCATCGATCCGAAGAAATCTTTGTTTGTTGTGAAGGAAGGGAAGTTACTAGGGCATATAATCTCCAAGGAGGGAGTTATAAGTGGCCCAAAGAGAGTTTTAGCTATTCAGACCCTGTCTCTACCAAGGAATAAGAAAGACATACAAACCTTCCTTGGAAAGATCAATTTTCTCAGAAGGTTCACCCTAAATTATGCTGAGATAGTTAAAGATATAACAGATATGCTTAAGAAAAACAATGAAGTGAAATGGATAGTCCCTGCTAGATATGCTTTTGATCAGATCAAAAAGGCCATATCTGAGGCCCATACATTAGCTAGCCCTGATTATTCTTCACCTTTTAGCATATTTTCTTTTGCATCCGAGACAACCTTAGTTGTTTTACTTTTATAGAAAAATACAAACGGTGATGAGCAACCTATAGCCTTATTTTCCAAAGTTATGAGGGATGTTAAACTTAGGTATGATATTATTGAAAAACAAGCTTATTCCTTAATTCAAGCCCTCAAAGCCTTTGGAACCTATATCCTACATTCACCCATTACAACTTATGTACCTAATCATGTTGTTAAAACTGTTTTGACTTAGCCTGATATTGATGGAAGAAGAGGGAGGTGGATTGCTAAAATCATTGAATTTGATCTTGAAATTAAAACCACAAAGCTATTAAAAGTCCAAGGCTTGGCCAAATTGTTATTTGAATCCAACTGCAAAGTATTGGGGATTGATCTAGTTTCTAAAATGTCATCAGGGGAGAATCCACAAGAACCTTCCTTATCATCAAGGAAGAATCCATAAGAACCTTCCTAACATTAGTGGAGAATCCACAAGAACCTCTTCCTCTTAGACAAGGATAGAATTCACAAAAACCTATTTCTCAGATCAAGCCATTGTTGTTCACATAAATCAAAAACATCTACTTTCTCATTGGTATTCGGGTATTGTGTAGTTTCTTAGAGATTTTTAATGTCTAGCTGATCTTAATTTGAAACAGTGCAAAGCCCTCAAGCTTAAAGCAATAAAATACTACATTATTAGTGCTAATCTATACTAGAAATACCCTCTTAATATCCTTCTTTTGTGCTTAATTGAAAATGAAACATACGGAATTTTAGATCAGTTCCATGCAGGGTTTTGTGGTGGACACTATGCTTGGAGAGCAATAGCCTACAAAATTTTAAAAGCGGGTTTCTATTGGTCCACACTTTTTAAAGAAGTTGGAGCAAGAGTAAGAAGTTGCAAACCATGTTGATTATTTGCAGGAAAACAGAAACTGTCAGCACTTCCTTTCGTCCTAGTATCTGTCCATGCTTCTTTTCTACAATGGGTGTTGAACTTTATAGGGGAAATTCATCCACATTCCAGTAATCAACACAAATGAATTTTAACTGCTACAGACTATTTCACCAAGTGGGTAGAAGCCATACCAGTTAAAAATGCAACTGATACTTTTGTGATAAAATTTCTTGAAGAAAACGTCCTATCAAGATTTGGATTTCCTCAATAGATTTTTACAAATAATGCAACAACTTTCAGTAGTGTTAAAATGATTGAATTCTATTAGAATTATTCAATCCTTTTACACCATTCTACACCATACTATCCACGGGGCAATGGGCTAGCAGAGTCCTCCAACAAGAGCTTAGTCAAGGTCATTAAGAAGATTCTTGAAGACCATAAAAAGAGTTGGAACAACCATCTAATCCATGCAATTTGGGCAAACAAAGTTTCTCCTAAGAGATCAACAGACAAGTCTCCTTTCCAGTTATTTTATGGAAAGGAAGTTGTTTTTCCTACTCATTTAGCTTTACCTATTATGAGATTTCTTTAGGAATCATATGAAGAAGAATATGATTTCTCAAGAAGGATTACTCAAATTATTGAGTTGAATGAAGGCAGGGATGAAATTCATTACAAGCTAAGGAAATACCAAAATAAGATGAAATAACTATTTGACAAAAAGGCTAGAGAAAGAAATTTCAAGAAGGGTGACCTAGTGCCTAGATGGGATACAAGGAGAGAAGACAAAGGCAAGCATGCAAAATTTGACAACCTCTGGTTTGGTCTATTCAACATTGCAGAAGTCAAAGGGAACAATACATTCATCCTAAAAATATCTGGGAGGAGAGTATTCCTCATTGCCAGCCATTGGGAGATACTTGAAACATTACATTCAATATTTATTTTCCATTCATTTATCATCTGTAAATATCCAAAGAGTTTATTTAATTTTTGAAAAAAGTACAAGTGAGTATCCGTTTCAACAAAGACTCCATAGCCCAAGGAGAAGGAACTTGGATCTGCTTGTTCTCTGCATCCCACAGGGGGAAGCAATCCCCAGCTGGAGCCGATGTTGTAACATTATTTGATTTTGATAAGTTAGAATATTAGTCAAAAAATAATTCAAAAATGTTTAGGATATGGATGCAAAAGAAAGAAAAGTTAAAATGTTAGGGAAATTTAATGTTTTAGAGGCATCCATATCAATAAAATGTTAGGTGTTAGATGCCCTAAATAAAGAAGGAAAAAGGAAAATAGAATGTTAGGGAAGAAAAAAAGAAAAGAAAGTCTTCATTTCATGTTTTTATAAATGCATAGGTTACTAGTCTAAATGCACCACACACAAACATCGAATGTGTTTTCATGTGCAGATTAAGGTAAAGGAGTAAAGGTTTACTCTAAGGTTTATATATCAAATAATTTTGGTATTTATCCTGTTCCTAAGTTTAAGTTCCCAATTCATTATTGCATCTGCTCATATTTTCCCTCTACCCACTTATCTGTAAGTTTTAAATCCCATATTTCCCCTCATATATTGCACATATTCCCAACGCATTAAGTATTTAACTCCCACCAGCCCCACCGAGTGTCCCGTCACAACATAAGTTAACCTTCCACTGTATTACACTTCATCTCTACCCATTTTCCCACATTCGATGGCCCGCATGCAATGGCCCCCCCTCCTTATCTGAGCTTTAACATCGGGGGTGGGGTCTGAAATGGGTGGTATTCCAAACTGCACCCACCCCTACATGTCATCTTCACAGCATTTCAGACCACCTTCGAGTAAAACCACTAACCCCTCCCCCACCCCACTAAAAAAGTTGATTCCATTGCTCTCGATACCGCTTTCCTATTCATTGCGCTCCCGCCATTCACCTTCTTCCACCTCATTTTTCCATTAAATTCCATTAAATCATATTTATTCCCTCCATAATTAACCTATTAAGAATTTAATTTTCTTAGCCGTTAATTCAATGGACCCATGCCACCTTCAACGGAAAACCAAATTCATTATATAAACCTCTTTTCTATTTGAGAACCAGTTACTGAATTCAAGCTCTGTCACTATTAATTGATTTCTTACTGGTATTGTTGGAATCAATTCCGACACTTTCAATCACCAGTGACATCTCTGCTCAATCATTATCAGCCTGTTACCTCTGCTTTTGCCTCCATAGCCTGACTTTTCTCTATGTTTTTCCACTCTCAAACTCCCAATCCAATTCACTATTGTCCTTAGCCATAACCAAAATGCCTCCAAAGGACAAAGTATCAGAGGAAATTGTCAGTCCTCTGATCTATCCTCCCATAGATCTTCATCATGTCCCTATGGCTGATAGAGAGTACAAAATCCATGAGACACTATGTGAACTTGACCTCTTCGAGATGTATTGTTGGCTTGAAGACAAGTATATAGATAAGTCAGATGGCATCTAGCTGTGGGAATCAAATTTACCTCACTACATATTTCCACATACCCAAAACACCCCAGATTTTATTAGAAAATGGAATGCATCCTATCTTCCAAGCCAAAGGGCCATAGTCACTCCCACTGGAGAAATCGTGTTTACCATAACCCCTCAGGCCATTGATCAGATGATGAAAGCCCCCTCAGTAGAGAATGCTATCCCATTTTCCTATGAAGCACTGGTTGAACTATACCGGAAACTAGACTTTGCCGAGAGAACCCAAACCATTGTGTTGTTTTTTATACAAGATGCTTCATTACCAAAGAAAGAACCCCCTTATCCCTCCATTTTCCTAGAGAGAGCCAAGAAGATTACTACAGTTGTTTCCTACCTTCTTGGCTACTACTCTAATCAATGGGTAGATGAGGCCATTATAGGATTTTTTTCCATCTTCTCTACTAATTTTAAACCCTCCATTGTGTTTAATTTTAGCCAATTTATTATAGAATCAATTCATCGACAGCTTATCAAATTCCCCACTGAGAAGGTATTCAAGTATGCCTCTTTGTTGGTGTACATGTTCTTATATTTTCAGGGGGACAACATCAACCTTGCTTTGCAAAATTTGGATGAAGAAGGCAACTAACAGTCAGTCATCTTTTGGACTACTCTGGTCATGAAGGAACAAAAGGAGTATACTTATAAACAGTTTACAGAGATGTTTGTTCATCCAGAAATAGGTCTCCTAAGCTGTAGGATATAACCAAGGTTAGTGAGGAAATCAAAAGGGTGTTGCAACTGTTAGATCAAGTTCAGACAGGAGATGGTACCTTTATGAGAATTATATAGAAATAAGAATATTTGGATGTGAAGTCCCACCTTAAAAGTTGCCAAAATTCCTCTCAATGAGGATTTTTGCTTTGGAGTACATAAGCCATATGATAAACATGGATGAAATTCACTTTGTTGCTACCAAGAAAAGGTCCTAGTTTAAAACAAAACACAAGTTGGCCCATTCATTTGTAATAGTAGGGTAGTAGGGGAAGAAGTAGATAAGCTCTTGAAGGAAATGCAGTTCAGCCTAAGCTTCACCAGGTCATATGATCCACTAGGGGTCATTTCTAAATTAAGGGTAGAAACCAAGTCTACTCCTTACTTTCATACACCTAGGCTAGAGATAGAGAAATACAAGAATTAGTTAGAATGGGTTGCTAATACCCTACAAGAGACAGAAGAACAACAAGTATCATCATCCATAGTGTAGACTCCTACCATGCAGGAGAAGACAACCAAGAGAAGTAAAGAAGAAGATTCCCCTTTAGGGACTGACATTTTCAGTGAAGGATTCAAGATAATGTACAGAAAGAAGGCCAAGCTTAGTTCCAGACTAAGCCTTATCAAATATTTAGGGCAGCAGACCATTATCACCACTAATGAGCCACTTGTTTCCTCATTAGTGGGTGGTCAGTCCATACAATCTCCTACTACCTCCATAACTTCACAAGAGCAACAAAAAATTATGTAGACATGAACATCTACTTCAGGGGAAACAGAGAAGAGCATAATGGACATCTTCAAGGAGATAAAAGTCAGAAATGAAGCCTTGAATATTAACACCTACAACTAGCTCTAGAAGAAAACTTCTGGTGCTCAAATCAGACTATTGTTAGCTTTTGATTCAGAAAAAGGAAAGACGCAAATGGAATTCCTCCAAGCACAAGTGCCCCAGCCCAAGGCAGCATTAGACTAGAAGAAGACAACCTTTGAGTTTGATGTAAAGGATATACATCCCATCGATCAGATGGAGATGCATATGCAGAATGGGGAAATGATATTTTCAACTGTCACTAACATTGCCATGACTTTATCAAAACTACAGGTTACCTTCGAAAATGTCCAATCACAACTGAAGATGGAGAAGGTCTATGTGCTTGCCAAAGACACCAGGATTAAAACCCCAGAGGACTTGGTAATAAAACTAGGTTATGATCCATCAAACATCAATGCTGCAGAAGAACTTGTGAAGAAGAATAATTTGGACATAGTAGCATTGAGAAAGCAGTTAAAACTGTTAGTCACTAAAGATCCTCTAACCAAGGACATTAAATAGACAGAGACTCAAAATAAATATATGATGAAGCTCATCATTGAGCAGACTGCATAGCTCGAGCAAATCGAGATAGAGATGGAGAAGCTAATCAAAGAAAAGGAGAAAGTTGCTAAAAAGACTGCCCCTTTGGAAGCACTCCCTATCATAGTCATTCCTACAGCCATATCTGCTACAAAAAGTACAAGAGATACTGCAGACCAGTTGGCCAATGCAGTGCAAAACATGTCTTTCCAGACTGAAGAAATCAAGAAGTTGTAGGATCAAGTGAAAATTCTAGAGGATCATTGCCAGAAACTTGATATTTTTCATGCAGCAGAGCTTCAGAGAGCTCAAAATTAGATAGAAGTATGGAAGAAATCAGCAGTTGAATATTTTATTGGCCACACTCTGGGTCATGCCAAGGAAATAATATGGAATAACATCATTGAGGAGATAGATTAAATTTGGCCATGTATCCAAATTATTTTGAGCAGAAGGAGTTGATGGAAAAGGCAAAGAAGACCATTGCCAATATAAATGCTTAATTCGGAGAGATTCTTGCTACAACCAACAGAATTACAAAGTTCCTTAACTCTAAAAACAGGTATGAGTTGGGTGATCTAGGAGTGGATGACAGAATAGAAACCATCCTGGAGGTGAAGAAATTTCTAACCAAGAAGAACTTAGTTGTACAGTTGATAGAAAAGTGTCACACTCTAGAGGTAGCTATCAAGAGTTTTTCACAAGGATTGATGCATTGAACAAGAAGGGTTTGCCTTCATTGTTTGTAATTAATGATAAATTAATGGCTAGGGAAGACTATGTGAAGAAGCTTCAAGACATTTCCATGGACACGACTAATTCCTCCAACATGAAAGGTTCTATGATAGGCAAAGCGTTTTACGAAGCCATCCACAGCATCAGTTGTATTCAACATGAGATAAGAACATATTTTCACTGTAAATCCACTTTTGCTCGGTATACTGAGGTAGATGAAATCTATCATAAGGTAACCAAGATAGTCATTCCTTATGAAGAAAGGTGGGAGAAGTTGTGTGAGTTTCAAGATGTTAGCTTCACCAGTGCAACACCCGAATAGTGGCCACTCAGCAACAACTTTCCTTCAAAACTAGGCTAGATGTTTACATTCATTCCTTTTGATCAAATTACTTATGTTTCTGTTAGTTTTAAGTAATAATAGAATGTCATGTCCCTCAGGCATTGATTGTAATATTTTGTAATTTTTTTTAAATACTTCAGTCTGTCAAAATATTCAAGGTTGCACCCTTGAACTAGTTAGCACACAAATTTGTACTAAGCTAGAGCTTTTTTGTTTAAATAAAATATTATGGATTTACTTCATATGGCTTTTCTCTCAGTGAGTTGTTTTCATCATGTTTTTCATTATGTATTCTTCATATAATTTAATTCTTTTACACTCATCTGAATGAAAATTTAATTGAATCTCAGTTACATTTTGAATCTGCTATGGAGTTGCATTTAAATAAGAGATTAAATTGTAGAACTAACTGTTATTATAAATTCCTCTTTGAACTTAAATTGCACTAGATTTCTGTAATAGTTTAATTATATTCTGTTGATCTAGGAAACATTGTTTTCTTGATTTCTGCTTATAAATGATTAAATACTCGTTTTGAATATTAAATCAATTATACATCTACACATTCTTCTTATCCATCCCACTTAAATCAAAATAACCATATGTATTTAAAGAACAACCTTTTGTTTTATTAAGGATCTTTCTAAATTTAAAGCACATGTTTAGAAACAGTTCACTGGTCATCTAACCATTAAAATCAACAAAACATTTTAGATGCTTTGGCATAGCGAAATTGACCTTAGGTTATCTCAAAGGACAACATAGTGATTCATTATATAAGGAATAATTGATGGTATTAATATACCTTAATGGTGTTATGTATATCCTTGGTATTTATTCTTATCTTATCCAATTTGGTGTCATTTTGTTATTTTGAAGCTAAGGGGTTTTAGTTTTTATCTAGTAAGATTCACTACAAGTAGTATCACAGTGGGGCATGGGTAGGGAATAAGAGGGGGTCATTTAGGTTGTTCATTGGCTATTGAATGTACCTCTTCTACTTGTTAAGAGGTCTCCAACCAAAAAACATTCATTATAAAAAGTACATGGAGGACTAAAAAGTAATGAATTTCTATATTGGACTAGCACAACAATAATAGGGAAAGAAGGAGCACCCAAAGTTAAGATTCAAGTGACAAAGTAGCAGTTATACATCCATATTTCATTATGATGGATGGGTATTCATGCTTGGTATTAGCTAAATCTTAATAGATCATAGTGTATGGCTTCCACAAATGTTTCAATAACAAAACCATTGAAGGTGGATCAAATATAATGTACCATGTAATTAGTATAATATTAAATAGCTAAGTGGAATAATTAATGTAATGTGACAATAATGATTGAATGACATCCACTCAATCATTGGTAGGTGAAAATAAGCCTATTTAGTAGTTAGAGGTGATAAATCTAATATTGAGGGATTGTTGGCATATACTCCAGGAATATTAATGAGAATTTGTGTCTATTGTGGGGGGGGGGAGGGTGTGTTGAGAAACCAAGTGTAGTGAGATTAGTCTTTATTTCAATGTCTTGATAATTACTTGTGAATGTTTAATTGTTTTTCATCAAGTAATTATACAAATGTTCAATCTTTCAAGAAAAACAAACAGACAAGAGACACTAAAATTAGGCTCCAAGCCAAGGAGAATCCCCACAAAGGGGAAAACCCAATAGTCCTTTTCTTATAGAATTAGAAGATATCCAAGACCAAGACCAAGACAAAAATGCCAACAAAAATTCCAAGTCAAACACACCTCCAAGGCCAAAGTTAACAATGGTCAAATTGTCTCAAATCTAGTCAACTCCTAAAATTTTGGCCCTTGAAATTTCGGGCCTACAATAGCACAGAAAATTTCAACCTTCAAGTATGAAATCTAGTCAAGCAAAAATATGCTTCTCCCTTCTTTGACTTTATTTCTCTCTCCTTTGACTATTGCTTCTTGTCCTCCTTCTCATGGTTCAGATGTACTTCTTTTGTGTGATTGGATGATCTCCAAGAGGGTCGAACTTATTTCTTATATATAGTTGTCAAAGAGATCGAACAAGTGTCCCTTGGAGACCCATGCTGACTTATTCCAAGGAGGTTCGACTTGACATTTTGTGGACTTATTGAATCAACATAAAATTCAAAATTCTTTTCTTACAAATTTCCGAATAGGAGATGGCTCAAGTTCAATTTTCTTTGACTCATAATAAATTATTTTTAATTATTTTTTACTCTATAAGCATGAAGAACATTCTTTGACCAAAAATAAATATAATAATGAAAATAATAAATACATCAATGATAGTTTTAAATTACATTATGAAGACCGACACTAGTTACAACTTCAACACTCCCTCTTAACTAGGGAGTATTTATAATGATTCAATATGATATTCTCAAGTTGAAATATTCATATAAGAAAATATATCGATTGATAAGCATCGATGATGATTACATCATCATAACCAATATTGTCAAACTACCAATTCCTTGACAAGTACTCTCTATCTCTCTATTAGATCAAAGCACAATGTTGGGATGCATTAATTTGGACACTGCCACCTCTTAAGAAACATACCCCACCCAGGTGTTCCCAAGGTATAACCTCACAGGACCATTTCCTAATATAAGGAAAAGTATGTCCTTCAAACCATTATTTACCAATTCCATGTATCCAACCTAGGATGTTAATCTTACTCAACCACAATACATGACTCAAGAATTTACGTCCCTGATGCTTATCCAATCCACCATTATCCCTACTAGTGTTCATGCACTGGTCCTATGGTTCTTAGTATTGGACATAGTATGTGACACATGCAAAACACATTGTCCATCCTCACTCCCCCTAAACTAGGGATAATATCCTCACTCCCTCTTAACTAGGGAGGAAATATCCAAAGCATAAGCTTGTCTAAAAAATACTCATCTTTTTCCATGAAAAAGAACTTAATAAATACATTGGTTATATGTTCATCAATGGAGATATACTTGTAGCTTCACAGTTCCATCAAGTCATGAATCATAATGTGATTCAACCTTCCTAGATCTCTCACAATCTTAAAATAGCTTTGACCAGTGCAAAAATATCATAATCGAATCTAGCATGTCACATAGACCATCAAACATCTTATGAATCCAAACTTCTTTGTAGTTAATCTTCCTTCTTAGAAAAATTTTGCTTCATGCTCTTCCAAGAAATCATACTAGTTCCCAACCATTAGTAGTATCACTTCAGCATCAACCCAATCGATGTGTTCTTGAATCGAATAAATCAGGGAACCAAATAGTTTTCAGTACAATGATGTATCAACAATATCAAATTTATTCAAATTCTTGATAAAGGGTATTACCATAGATCTATCATTTTTCTTTTTGATTACAAGCTTCTCTAGGTTTTCTGTCAAGATTCAAGTAGTATTATATTCATACAAGATCTAGTAGTTCCCTCTTTCTAGCTAAGGTAAGTGAAATTATTCCTTTTATTAAGTCTTGATTTCATGCGTCCATCTGATTGACTTCTTTGATGCATACTTCAAACTGATTTTTCCTTCTTCATATATGTTTATTAAGATTCAGAAAAATCTTAGTGCTTTGCTACGTTCTTCTAATTCTCCCATCTGCTAATAAAAATTAAATAGTTCTTGTTTTGACCTGCAAAATTTGTTAACAGACTATGAAAGAACAAAAGGCAAAGTGCATAAACAAAATAACAATAGGAATCAAAGAATTGATATGTAGACTACTTATCTTTTGAGAAAAATCAAGTCCCTCTTAATCTTGGGACTTTTTCACCAACCATGTCCTCACATCAGCATGATGTTATTTTTGTCATCTTCGAGAACTAGATCTTCTTCTTATACTACAAATGATTAGGTAGGGTATTTTTCATAGGGTTTTCTAAATCAAATATTTTCTAGGGTTTACAAACCATAAATGATTCAATGTCCAAAGTCTTCAAGACCCATCGTTATTTAAAAATTGCAAGTTCTATAAGCATACTAATGGGCTAGTTTCAAACCTTATAAATGTCATTGATAGAATTTATATCTGTGAGATTATTATGAAACCAGCTCAAGAAAAGACAGAAAATATAGATCAACACCTTAGAATTCAGCCTCTTCGAGGGGGCAACCTCCTTTACATTACATAAATGAACAATTCTTGGATGATTCAAATGACAAAACCTCCTTTCTATATATAGGAGTCTAAGGAGTCACAATATATCCCCACCCGACCTAACAATAATAATATAAAGCCACAAAAATATTAATAGAGGGATTCTATGGGGCACAGTAATAACAATATGGGGACAATAGGGGTACAACAATATTAATAAGGGGTACAACTACAATAGTAATGGGGTAATCACTAGTATTATAGGGACCTAACATATGTTATCCTCCTCAAGCTTGATAAAAATAAAGAGGTACTGGTCAGCAATGACTGGGGAAAATTGGGAAAAAAACTTCAAGAAACTTTATTGGTAGCAAGGTCGCTCTTGAGCATAACACTTTCACTCCATCACCATGAATGAGTTGGGTTGGGTTATTCCGTTCATTGGTCCACTGTACCATCCATCTTTCGGGTTAACGCTACCGATCCATTTCAGTGTCGCCGATATGTTCAGAGAAGTCGCTCAGAGAATTCACCTACCCATTTTGTGCCTCATCTGCTGCAATACATTCACCCTCCATTCTTTCATGACCACCACCCTGAACCCTGTATCATCAGATCATTTTCACCTCCATAAATTCATTTGCTCTGTTCTGTGTCGTAGATGTGGGATTCATTAAGGTCCTCCTACAATGGTTCGCTTCTTGTCGACATTAGCTCATTATCCAAGAAATCAGCCTAGGAACAACCCTTCAGTACTTTGAAGCTTACATGCCTTAGTGGCAAGTTTCTCACTTCCGGTGACAGGTTTACATCAATGGCCTTCGACCGAAAGATTTTGCATGGTGTTCGATGCCAAGTCCCATTTTCACACCACGTGAATTGTACTGTCATACCTTAAGGGTCATCATCATTATCGGTGATTCCTCTAGCGCCTGTTAACAGCTCACACTATTGGCTGGTAACCAGGCGATGTCTTTTCATGTTCGACTTCAAAACATCTTTCACATGGATTGACATGTACTTTGGGCGAAGATTGGATGAGTT
Organism: Pinus taeda; assembly: GCA_000404065.3. Lineage (NCBI taxonomy): Eukaryota > Viridiplantae > Streptophyta > Pinopsida > Pinales > Pinaceae > Pinus > Pinus taeda. The sequence continues at coordinate 34,879 of APFE030340036.1, forward strand.
TGAAGACCCTGGATCTAGTTTCATCCATCTGGGCTACGATATATTCAGAAAAATAAAGACATCAAATGTACATCATTGCTGCATAGATGATCATCCAAATCAAAGGATGATGGCTCTATCAGAATCATCAGTCTGCCACACAGATGGTTGTCTTTCCTATGTACATGAAATGAATTTATAAAGCTGAGCATGGGAATGCCCGCCTTAGCTAGATCATGAAAATATTATGAGGATAATGTATTGTATTGTATCTTATTACAGGTCGCCTTCCAATTCAAAAAAACTTCGGATCCTCATGATAAAGCATTTCACCCGAATCAAAAGATTTTCAACCTCATGCTTTAGGGGGCAACTGTTATAGACATATTTGGGCACTGCAACCCCAGTCACATATGTCCATAAACCAAGGGCTCCTGAGTCCCTAAAAGTGTTGTTCTATACCCTAAAGGAACAAGGTCAGCTGATTACATCATCTCCCAGAAGTTCTCCGGGAAAACCTGCTTAGAACTGGTCAAAACTGGACCATACAGGCAGCTCAGTGCAAAGGATGCGATGCATCTCACCTGCTCAGTGTAAACGGTGTGATGCATACTGGAAAGCCCTTCTGTAGGGTGTGATGAGCAAGAGTAGACAAATGCCAGAGACAGTTTGCAAGGTGGATGATCATGGAATCATCCAGAAACTTCTCCAGTGACACTTGCCTCTCTGAATTCGCCCAAGGATGAGTAAGAGATCATGAATCTCCAAGTGGAACCAAGAACTATCAGAGAGAGGACACTAATCAAAATCCTAGAAGCTGACTCACACCCCTGCAAACATCTATATATGGATCCCTCATCCCAGAGATCCAGAGGCTGGAATCTTGTATTTTGTAAGGAAGTGTTGTTGGTTTCTTGGTGGAACATCATAGTGTTGGGTGATCTAAGCTTTTCATGAGGTGAAGAAGGGCTTTCATGCTGGGAGGATGACAGTGGGTCAGATCAATGGGTTGTAATCCTCTTTGCTTTTCTTTCTATCAATAAAACTATTCACGTTTTCCTCCACATTATTGTATGTTTGATGATATATGCATTTGTGTGGTCAATATATATCTGGTCCTATATTGTTTATGATTGTAGATCCATGTTCTTCGATAGTGTTATGTTGCCTTAACTTTACAGGTGCTCTCTAAAGCTGGGTAAGCAAGGAAGAAGTGGCAAAGATCTGTCAGAAGGGAGAGGAAACAAGAAAGGGAACAAGCACAATACTGAGGTTGGTATTCTTTGCTCTCCTCTCATCTACTCATCATTAAGGAAAACGAAAGTAGTTTTAATCTGTTTGTTTCTAAGATAGATACCCGTCTTAGTTGGACTAGCAGCTCCGAGTGGACACTATATTTCCCGATAACACTTCCCTTTAGGCTTCACACTAAACCAAATTCACACTTTTCCCTCACACAATTAGAGAACTACAACTATGAATAGCTTAATGTTTACTCCAAACTTAATTAGCACTAACACACCAACATTAACACTAGTTTGTGCTTGGGAAAAATGGAGGTTTATATAGCATGAATGGATGGGAGATGGATCCTCTTCTCATGGGACAAGGTCTTATCTCTTGAGGTAGTTCCATCCTTATAGGGTAAAGGAGTCCAAATTGACATCCTCGACCCCATCCAGCCAAACCATTTACTAGACTTCCGTTAAGAAGCTTCTAGAGCTGGAAGCTTCGGCTCTTTATTTAAAAACCTTTCCATAAGAGGACCGGCATGGATGGAACAAAGCTCACTCACTCCGGTAGGCACTAAGGACAGTGTTAATTCTTACACATCGGTGTGAGGAGGACAATGGTAATTAATATCGGTCTTGTAAACTAGGAAAAATAGAATATTTTGGGGAAATGGTGCAAAAGGGAATTGTTCTTCTCATGAAGAGGTACACATTGGGAGTTTTTTCATGAAGGGAAAGCATGTAGGGTTCACTGTAGAGGTTCTCCAGGATCAAGGAATAAGGAGTATAGGGACAGTGACAAAATGTTGTGTAACAAATGCCCCCTAAAGTGTGAAGGATGAACTAGAGTGAGGGATATAATTCTTTATGAATCAATGTGGGGAACCGTAATCTTTCATCAGAAAACCCGCAACAAAATACATATACATATACATAATGGAAAACTCTATCAAATGATATATGAATTGTGGTATGGATGCAGCCACCCAAAGAATGATCATCTAAATGGATCCAGGCATGGGCGCACCCATTCGTTGAAGAGGATCATAATGAAACCAAGGTATGGTCACAGCCATCCAATAATGAGAAGGATCACATATGATAACTCATGGTATGGTCGTAGCCATCCATATGAAAGAGACATTTATATCAACATAACCATGTCACATCACTTTGTAACTTGGACTTTTGTGATCTGAGTCCAATGTCTTGCACTCCAACATGACCTGATCAAAGTACAAATTCTAATATGTGAATAGATGTGCTGACGTCGAACATGCTAGAAAGTCGCTTGATTACCAGTCAATGATGTAAATTTTTAACAAGTGCGAGAGAAACCACCAATAATGACAATGGTCCTCAAGGTACTACCAGCATAGTCCACAGAATGTGAATAGAGGAGCTAAAGTTGAACACCCATGAAATCACTCGATCGAAAGCCAATGATGTGAACTTATCATCGAGTGCGAACAACTTGCCATTAGGGCATGCAAGCTCTAAGGTACTGGAAGGGAGTCTCTCAGTCAACTTCCTAGATAATGAGTTGAAGTCGATAGGAAGTGACCATGTCAAAGGAGCGCCATAATGTATCCAACACCATCAAGATGAGACAAAGCGATGCAAAATGATTTTGGATGATACAGAGAATCAAGGGTAAGTGTAACTGTATAAGGAAAACTCTTGAACATATCGGTGACACAACCAGAAGTTTGGAAGCTTTTGGATCCATAGGATCAGTGGTCATGATGACATGGCAAAGATCAAATGGAAGGTAAAAATGAACGGCCCAACATAGGAAGGTCAACGATACAAAGGAGGAGTTCCCAACCCGACACGAAGAAGAAAGTGTCATGTTCAAGAGTGAACTACCGACAAAACTGATTAGACTTCCAAATTTTCCCCCGCCATTTCTGGCAGGTACCCCAATTATTTTTTAATCTCAAGCTTGAAGGGGATAGAATATCCTTGCACTATAAGTTCATCCTTCGGACGAATCCGACCTAGTAAGTTTAATCAGCCCTAGGAAGGAGAAGCTCATGTTCATCATGGTGATGAATCCAATGTTGTTTAATATTTTAATGAGTCCGACAAAGGTGTAACTCGACATGTTTTTCATGTTTAGAGAGTTTGAAAGAAGACATGGAAAAGAAAAATCCACATGGTCCCTTTTCGTACATTTGTGTCTCTTGAGCCTGAAATGGTAGAAAATGATACTCGAGAGAACCGCTTGACCATTTCAATGAAGCAGTACCTTTTTCATAAATAGTGCATCCCAACCCGAAAAAGGGGTTAACTTATATTAGGTGCATGACGTTTCACATTGATTAAAAAGTTCAAAATGACAAGGGCTCGACTATTTTTTCATTTCTAAAGGGTCGGAAAAGAGCTTGAAAGAAGACCCCCCAATTTATTCTTTTTTACGAGTCAAAAGGGAAAAATACTTGGCAATCTTTTCATATGAGTTTCACGAGTCGAGAAAAGAGATGAAATGTGACTTGGAATCATCATCGAACATCCATCACCTATCGCTACGCAAAAAGGTAAAGTGCATTATCCAATTCTTGAGGAAAAATAGGTCAAATTATTTACAAAAGCTATATTTCATGAAAAACTGAATGAAAAGGAGGAAAAGTAAATATTTTTTACCATTTACTATTTTAGCTTGCTACGAAAGACTTTTTACTCAGTTTTTCCCTAATTTTTTCTGGAGCAGATTACAGGAGATACAGGAGGTCATTCGTCAAGCCGCCACTTGCAGGTAAGAGGCAAAACCCTAAGCTTAATTTTCATACCATTTATTCATGTTTTTAACTATTTCTGGGATTTTTGAGGGAGGATTTGTTAAAAGTTTTTCACCCTTGGTCGGTGCGACTTTCGGGCATAGAATCGCGTTGGTCGAGGTTAATTAACACGGCTGATCATGATGTTGGTGTAACTATTTTTAAAATAGACACATCGGTGCCATGAACAGGGACAAAACTGATTTCCCCTTAAAACCACTGTTGAAATTTGAAATTTATGGGTCAAAAATGAATATTGACTTAAATCTATGGCTTTTGGAGGAAAGAATCACCGAAAATGGTAGACTGGAAAGAACATGAGCACGAGGATGTGGACACCCAGGTACTAAATGATCCAAATTGCCTGGAAGCTTTGAGGGCCTATGGGATCCTCAAATTCTTTCCCACGCCAGGGATGCGGGCTCAACTTGAGTTGCTTCGATACCTGATTAGTCTCTCGAACATAGATCAGGAAATATTCATCATTGGTGACGAGGAGCTAGAGTTAGAAACTTTAGACATATATTTCATCATAGGATTGTCCCGAAGAGGCGAACCAGTCAACTTATGTGGGTCATGACTGATTGTGGCAAGCATATCCATGTTGCTCGCCGAACATTTCCCAAAAGCCTTCAAATCCAAGAGGGACAAGATTGAGGTTTCCACCACTCAGGATCTAACACTAAGAGTGCTACTGTTGACTATCAACAGAGTGGTGGGGTCCCAAGCAGTCCACGAGACTAATAAGTCAAAATTCCTGTATGCCATCAACTGCACAACACCAACGATCTTTAATTGGGCGGAGGCCATGAAGACCAACATAAAATGCCAGCTGACCAAAGCTAAGGTGGGGAATCTAAAGCAATTTTTCTTCGGATCCATACTAGTGACATTTTTCTTAGAATGGGTGCCACTGTTCCAGTACCAGTTGACTGAGGTAGATCCTCCCATGCCATGCGACCCACAGATGGCCCGCTTGAGTCGTTTCATGCCCAAGATCACTAGGGGCCAGCACATGTCATACAGACCTGCATTCTTTTCATGGCTACGATGACAAAAGATAGTCATGGAGGACTGGCCATACAATGGCACCGACTTCCGTGGAGATCTGAACATGTCGCTACCAGATGGAGAGGATTTTAATGATGAAGATAAAAAATCAATTTTTTAATTTTGTGATTTTTGAATTTTTTTTTATATATATGTGTTTATAAAATTTCGCTTTGTTAATGTAGATGTTGGACCAAAGTGTCATGTTGAGATGTCCCCAATAGCCAGGCACGTCGCCCACCCAATTGATGTTGTTGCTCCTTATTAGGGGGGGAGTGACAACGAGGAGGAGATCACGAGGAAACTTGAGGGGTTGACTCGTGGTGTTTGGCGCGAGATCCCCCAAGGCAAGTTTTGGGGCTTAAAGCCCAAGTTTTGACTATGTCCGATGTAAAGACTCTGTGAAGTATGGGCATGAAGCGCGACGTTGTAATTAAGTCACACAGTTGTCCACCCTTACTTTTTGTAATGTAATGTCGGCTTGAGAGTTCTAGCCATGGTCCACAGACCATGGTATTGTATAAATAGAGTGAAGCTATAAGTGTAAAGAGAGAGAGGCAGGTAAGATCTAATGATGATGAATTGAGTCTTGGTGGAAGTGTAAAGTCATGTTTTGGGTCATAGAATAGGAGAAGGCCCTGTGGCTAAGTGCACTAAAGCCTAGTATTCCGCAGTTGAGTGTGTAGATCCCTACAGCTGAGTGCACAAGGTGAGTCAAGTCTATAAGTGGAGAAATTAAATAAAGAGATGTTTCTTATCATTCTATGTGCCTTTTTCCTATTTTATGCATTGAAGTATATTGGGTATTGTTGTCCCTTAAGAAACCAATTTCCTAGCTATGTATAAATTTTGCTTAAGACATTAATGTTTATAATTATTGCCACTTGTTTGTCATTTAATTGTATGTTGTACTCTCAAATGAAGGACCTGTAAGACTTGGTTTTAAACCCTCAATACTTCGGTGACATGAAAATCCCAGAATGCCATTTGATTGCTAAATATAAATGATGAATGAAGAAATATTGAAGAAGTCATAGACAATATGTTGTTTTACACATAATCTACTATTTGTGACACTTGGAGAAGTTAAATATAATATGATGTCTTACATAGAAACTACTATCTGTAACTTAGAAGAATTGTAGAGATGGGAACTTCAAGTATAGGAGCGCTCTTTTAAGGGATTTTATATTCATTTACATAAGAAAATAAAGACCTGTAGCTTCATTACCATACTTAAATGAAGAAAACATTTATTGAAACATAACAGAGAAGTCACAAAATCATACCCAACAATGTGTGGAAAACTTCTTATTCTTTCATTAATCAATAGTTTTATCAAGAAACAGTGGCCTAGTCTTCAGGTTCTCCAAAGTTCAATCCTCTTCTCCATAAAGTTTCCTCTTTTTATACATTATGAGACAGTTGGTAATCACCAAAATTGTCAAACTACTTAACTATTCTCCTAACTGTCTAAAGTAAAAGTTATTACAGAATATTACATAGATGGTAAAAGACACCTCATTCTCAAGAAAATAAAATAACAAGAAGTAACAAAAATTAGTAGGTAATGGCTATTCATTGTTTGAATCGGTGGCTAGAGTATGTGGTTTGAGTGTTATTCTACAAGTTGTAACCTTGTAGATGTCCTGATGACAGTTAAACTGTTTTAACACAACAAACTGCAACTTTACAAGAACTCTGTGTGTGAACTTGGGCCCACATATGTATCAGAAATGTTCTAATTGGCGGAAACACTAAGAAACCATAGAACTGAAAAGGATTTAGATTTTGGTTTGTAAACTTATCATGTCCACTTGAGCTATGCGTGATCACCGTCTGATCACACATTCAATAAATGGTCTGATCCTTCTAAACTCAACAAAACTTTAAACCTGTTGAACTAAACCTTATTGCGTCCACTTTTTCAATGACCCTTTGACTCCCATACGGATCCGAAAAGAAATAAAATTTCTAGTTAATGATTTATTGGGTCTGATTTTAAAAATAAAACCCAATTACTTTTCGACCCGATATCTGTCGGATCCCTTCCCTTTCGATGAACGGATGTGATTGGCCTGGACTTCGGTAGATTAAACTGTATTTCATATAGCATCACGTCCGATCTCCGAAATAAACCCCATTCTAGTTAACTACGTGACTTCCGTTGGATCTGTGGCCTATTGATAGGATGGCCTAGATCTTCTCACGGGTTTCTCACATTCGTGGGGGTAAAGGATGTATGGGAGCTTCAATGAGGTTGAACCCGTGCAATAATTTCAGGCCACACATTGCGGTCAACCATGCTGATGTCACGATCCACTGTGGGGGTTGAACTTTAATTAATCTTCATGCTCATTTATTCCCCGCAACACACCTTAACATACTTATCAAGCTATCGCTTGATCACGCCTCTTGAACTTGCATGGCCTTTAGACAATGGGTCGGGCCCATTGTCTTTTGATTTATTTATTTTTAAATAATTACATACATAATATTTTATTTTGTGTTTTTATTTATTTTTTATTTTTCTTTTTAAATATTATTAAGTAACCTCAAGTGACAATGAATGCTACAACATCTAGCTCCACTTGGGGATAGTGATTCTACCTCAGGAGCACTAAGAACCATAGATTAGTGCCTTCACCTCAGGTGGGAGTCACATGTTACTTAGTCAATTAAACTTCTATGGAATTTGTACAATGAGTTCACTCCGGTATGTACAATGATAGGATGCTTATGCTTCAAAACTAGAAGTAATGCTCGAGGTACTGCCAATTGACAGGAAGATGTAGAGTTTCACCATCAAGATTCTTTGAACTGAAAACTTGAGCATTGTCTGTTATGACTTTGATAGGACCAAGCGAAAACATCAGTGTATTTCTTGAAAAGCTTAATATATCTCTCCTTATAATTAAGTGAAACTTCCTTGAACAATTTGACCAGCTTGGGCTCCTTTTGGGTTCCAATATTGTGATCTTGAATCTGTTCATCTCGTGAAAGGAAACCATCACCAGTTCCTTCTTTAGAATAGGCTCCATCCAAGAAGCACTTCCACACCCATTCTATTTGTAGATCTACATTTACACAGGCTAAAGTAAGATGCCTTTGGTTATCTTCAGCCAATTCTACATTGTCATGCAGCATGAAGCAACAAAAGTCATCTTTTTCTTGGCTATATACAAGTGAATTACTTGCTTCATTATTTGTGATTGTTCTAATAAATATTGTTTCTCTGTACAACCACCTTTCTTTCCCACCAAAAATTGGTATGACAACATAAGAAAAATCTAGTTTCAAAACATCACCTAGTTTAGCCCCCCATGACCTAGATAGTAACATTCCAAACCTAGCAGGGATATCTGCTACCACTACATCCATTACCAAACTTTTGGCTGGAATCTGGGCTCGTGACACCACCATATCTTTAATGCCCCCTAGACACTTGACTTTATGTGAATGAAAAGAATACAAGCCTCTGTAAGGTTTAGTAACTTGTAGGTTTAGCTGTTTCATCACTGATAATGGCATAAGGTTATGTGAGGCTCCTGAATCAAACATACAATTGTGCAAGAGTAAATCATGAACCAATAAATAAATGTAGAAAGGAGGTGTTGAAGAATCTACCTCCTAAACATATGAACCAAAAACCACTACTGGTTTATCTTCTTGCAAATTCATAATGTCATTTATATTCACATTTTGAGATAAATTGATAAACTCTGTAATTTCTCTTTGATAAGCTAGTGTTTTAACCAACTATGTGAGGGGTACCTAAATTCTGGTCTTTTCTAACTCTTTGGTGAAACTAAACACATGGCTCTATTTAGTATTCTTTTCATTCTCATCTTTACTTTTCTTCATGATTGAAATCTCTTGTGGAATGGAAACAAGTTTCTCTAAAGGAATTTTTTCACTTTTGTCTTGAGAGGACTCACCTTGAAGCATTTGAGTCTTGCTACTTGTATTTTGTTGCTGCTTTCCTTTATTCAATTGTTTTGCAGGTTGTGGTTCTTGTTTTTGTGGAATCGCCTTTTGTAAGGGAGCTAGAACTTGCTGCTCACCTTCATCTTCTTGACTTCTATATCTTTTCCTTGATCTCAAGTCATGTTTCTTATGTAGTTTTGCATGCATAAAATTAGAAAATTGCTTCCAACATTCATCAATTTCATTATCATCATAGATGAAATCTGCTTCACTATATTCTCCTCCCTCAACACCTAGTTCATCTTAATCTACTACATATAATGTGAAAATATGGTCATCATGATGCTTGGAATGCTCTGGTACTCCATTGAGATTTTCCTCTATATACAGTGGTGCTTGAATCTGACCTTGATCTTTTCTCTCCCTCTATAAAATTTGTAGAGGTTGTCTTCTATATTGAGGATTAAAATTTCTATTTTGTTGTACTTGTCTCTGAGGATTCTTATTCTCTAATTCAAATTTAATTAATTTATTAGACAAATTTCTAATTACATTATTCATATCCTCTAATGTTTGATCTTGAGAGGATTCTACTTTAGCCTTTCCCTTATCTTGGATAGGTTTTGCATCTGGTGTTTTACCTGTAGCCACCAGATTTGCTTCTATCTCTAATGCATCTATTTGGATCTAACCAAGGGTTGGGGATCTCCTCTCCCTCAATGTGAATCCAAAATTTGACTCAAAATCCCCTGCAAAAATTATTTTTGCACCAAAAGGAGGGGGCTTAATCTCCATTGGAAGATTATTATACAATTTATTGAACCTTCTGATGAATTCAGCAACACCTTCATCATTTTTCTTCTTGGTAGCATTAAACTCTATGAGTGAATACCCATGGTCTCTTATTTCTCCCCATCTCTGGGCGAACATGCGCTCCATCTCTTCCCATGTTGTAATAGAGTTATCCGTAGGCCCTCTAAACCATTTTGTTGCTTCTCCATCCAAGGATTGGACAAAAAGTCTTAGAACAACATCTAGGTGTTCAACATTTAGGTTTTCTGTGAAATTACAAAATATTGATATATGATTCTCTGTTGTTTGTTCATCCTCCCCTGTGAAATGAGGAAGAATCTTCAAGTATTCTTGTGGAATTTGATTCAAATGTTGTGGCAATTGAATAGGTACATACCTATTCATCGAAAATGAAGGTGCTGCCATATTTTCTCTTGAATTTACTGAACCTTGATTACCAGCAAATGTGGAACCTAACTGAGGAGTAAATGGAGTGTGCAAAGGTGGTAAAGTAGTTATAGATTCAGGTTGAATAACTATAGTAGATACTGAAAAAGAAACAAACTCTAAAGACTATTCTTGACAGTTGGGTTCTTCGAATGAATTGGATGTAGAAGGTGAATCTTGGTCAATAAAAGATGAATGTGAAAAATGTGATGAACTGCTGCCTGGTGCAAATAGTGTAGGACTTGGTGTAGGTGGAGTTTTAGGCCTTCCAACCCTCTTGGAAACTATCCTCTGAGGATCTGAAAGGGCTTGAACTTTTTGTCGTGAGGTATCTGACCTTGTATGGGGTCTCTTTGGAGCCAGATATATTGCTTTTGTTCAAAACAACCAAATATTTCCTCCGCACTAAACAACGAGAGGAAAAGTGTTCTTGTCTTATCTCCTCAGCAACAGCGCCAATTAATGTTGTCCCTTAAGAAACCAATTTCCTAGCTATGTAGAAACAGTGCTTAAGACATTAATGTTTATAATTATTGTCACTTGTTTGTCACTTAACTGTATGTTTTATTCTCAAATGAAGGACCTGAAAGACTTGCTTTAAAACCCTCAATACTTAGGTGACATGAAAATCTCAGAATGCCATTTGATTGTTGAATATAAATGATGAATGAAGAAAGCTTGAAGAAGTCATAGAAAATATGTTGTTTTACACAGAATCTACTATCTGTGACACTTGGAGAAGTTAAAGATAATATGTTGTCTTACAGAGAAACTACTATCTGTAACTTAGAAGAATTGCAGAGGTGGGAACTTCAAGTATAGAAGTGCTCTTTTAAGGGATTTTAACTTCATTTACATAAGAAAATAAAGACCTACAGCTTCATTACCATACTTAAAGGAAGAAAACATTTAATGACACATAACAGAGAAGTCACAAAATCATATCCAACATGTGTGGAAAACTTTTGATTCTTTCATTAATCAACAGTTTTATCAGGAATACAGTGGCCTAGTCTCCAAGTTCTCCAAACATAGAACCTCTTCTCTGTAAATTTTCCTCTTTTTATACATTATGAGATAGTTGGTAATCACCAAAACTATTATACTACTTAACTATTCTCCTAACTGTCTAAGGTAAAAGTTATTACAGAATATTAAATAGAGGGTAAAAGACGCCTCATTCTCAAGAAAATAAAATAATAGGAAGTAACAAAAATTAGTAGGTAATGGCTATTCACTGTTCGAATCAGTGGCTGGAGTACATCGTTTGAGTGTTATTCTGCAAGTTGTAACCTTGTAGATGTCCTTATGACATTTAGACTATTGTAACACATCAAACTGCAACTTTACAAGAACTTCGTGCATGAACTTGGGCCCACATATGTATCGGAAATGTTATGATTTGTGGAAACTCTAAAAAACCACGGAATTGAAAGGGATTTAGACTCTAGTTTGTAAAATTAACATGTCCAACTGAGCTATGCGCGATCACCGTCCAATCACACATTCAATAAATGGTTTGATCCTTCAAAACTCAACAAAACTTTAAACCTGTTGAATTAAACCTTATTGCGTCCACTTTTTCAACAACCCTTTGACTCCCATATGGATCCGAAAATAAATAAAATTGCCAGTTAATGATTTATCGGGTCTAATTTTAAAAATAAAACCCGATTAATTTTTTACCTGATATCCGTCGGATCCCATCCCTTTCTATGAACGGCTACAATTGGCCCAGACTTCAGCGAATTAAATTGTATTTCATACAGCATCGTGTCCGATCTCTGAAATAAACCCCATTCTAGTTAACTACATGATTGTTGTTGGATTTGTGGCCTGTTGATCGGATGGCCCAAATCTTCTAGTGGGTTTTTGACATTTGCAGGGGTAAAGAATGTACAAGAGCTTCAACGAGGTTGAACCCCCATAGTGATTTCAGGCCACACATTGTGGTCAACCATGCTAACGTCACGCCCAACTTTGGGGGGTTGAACTTTAATTAATATTGGTGCTCATTGCTTCCTTGCAGCACACCTCAACGTACTTATCAAGCTATCCCTTGATCGTGCCTCCTAGACCTGCATGACCTTCAGACAATGGGTCAGGCCCATTATCTTTTGAGTTTTTTTCAAATAATTACGTACATAATATTTGATTTTGTGTTTTTATTTATTTTTAATTTTTCTTTTTAAATATTATCAAGTAACCTCAAGTGACAATGAATGCTACAATAGGTATGAAGTACAAGTTTACTATTTATATGTTGCACAAATTTATATGAATATGTTGAATAAGCGAATATAAGATAAGTATCTAGTTCCGTGAAGTTAATTAACAGTTATAAGAAGATAAGTAAGATCCACAATGTAACGTAGGAAAAGATCATAGATCATTGCCTTAGTACCATGAAATCACCTCAACCCCTGATTATGGTTGCACGAAGTTGAATATAACAAAGAACGAAGGCCGCATAGGCTAGGAAAGAAGTAACCTCCATGTAGGTATTCACAGTTGGACTAAACCAACCCCTTAGACATCTCAAGGGTGCGGAAACTCGGTTCTAACATCCCCCCATACTACTTCAGGTCAAACCTTAGTCGATGCTCCATGGGTTGTTGCCGAAAGGGCCAGTGGTATAGGGATTTGTTTGGCTAATTAACTTCGAATCTAGGTCAGGCCCTATCAAGCCAACAAATGGTTCTATTGTCGGGACCAAAATCTGCATAGAGATGTCTGATGTCACATCAACGAAATCCAACTAAGAAGGAGATTGAAGGGTGGTTGGACAGGAAAATTCACGAATTTGTGGCACAAGAGAATAGGAATCTACAACTATCAAAGAAAGAGTGGTTAGATTGCTACTTGTACACAGAGATCCATGAAATTGTCTTCGCATCTTTCCCTACTGAGCTGTATGAGTGGATCATGAAGCTAGTAGATAGCCAAGGAAGGTGGAAGCTTGATGGACCTATTGTGTGGACCCCAGAGTTGGTGCACAGATTGGAAGCATTTGAGGATAATATTGCATGCGTTGTTGATCACAGGCTCGATCATATTATAGGAGGATTCATTACTGAGTTCATGGTAGATACTTCAATCCGCTACAGCAAGACAGAGAACAGTGGGACTACAAGGTAAGTATGTAAAGTCTCTGAACACTACGATTAAAATGATATTGTGTGAAAAGAAGATTATGTAGCTACATTGATGTTCGGGGCTACATGAAGTGGGAGAATTTACAAAAACGAAGGAAGTGCAAGACTAGAGACTAGCCCCTATATTTAACCACTGCGAGGATATGAGGAAGAGCTCGCGAAGGTATCTCTGCAAAGTTCGATCCATTTGATAAGGAAAAGGATTCCATGCATACCAACTCCACCCACACCACCACTAGTTTCACTATAATCACCTCCATCTTCACCTATACCACCTCTGCCACCACCACATTTTAGGATGGCAAGCTCGATAAAGTTGTCTGTGTTCAAGGGAGTAGGAAATGAATATTCATACCAGCTTTGGTTCATTGTAAAAGCCATATGGGAAGCGCAGGGAGTTACTGTTGATGATATCAAGAGAGAAACATTGGTTAGCACTCTGTAGGATCGCGCGCTGACTTGGTACATCAAACACTCAAGTGATAATCTGAGTGCGGGAATCGTGGTTATCCAAGCTACACTAACTAGGGAATTTAGCAGGTTGAAGTTAGAAGCGTAGTCGATCATTAGGTTCAAAGAGATCATGATGCTACTAGGTGAGACTCCTTGGGAGCTATATTAGTGGTAGAAGTGCACAATTCATGAATTTAACACGACTCTGATGGATGGATAGCACTGCGAATGGTTTGTAGCATCATTATCGCCGCATTTGAGGAACGCGCTATCATAGAAAAGGTTAACAACTCAGGAAAGGCGTTAGAGATCGCGATGAGGCTGCATGAGACCCCAATATAGGATCCTAACTTGGGAGTTTAGCAGATCCACGTGCACCTGAAAAACTTATGCCCTAAGACGTAGAGTCTGAAATAGGATAGGTCAACTCGACCAGAAGTACACGAAGAGGTATGGTGTGTTAAATGTAAGGGTCAGGGTCATGACAAGGACCACTGCCCAATGTTTGCAAATTACCTCGCGGGAGGGGGACCAATTCGATTAAGACTAGAAGCACAAGCAGGACCGAGCATGACGCCTACCCTGTGGTGTGAGATTTGTCAAATACGAGGAAAGCATGCTACAAACAACTTCCATTTGTTGCAAAAGTACACGCAGCACTTGCAAGAGTTGTTCTGTAATTTTTGTAAATTGGTGGGACACGATGAGCACACATGTAGAAGTTATGAGATAATGATGGATAGAACTCCCACCTACAGGGTTGAGGCCAAACATGGCCCCTAGACCAAGGAGCAGGGATGGCGTGAACTAGATCCCAGTGGCCCGGACGAGGCCAAGGTGGAGGAGGACCTAGGAGAGGTCGTGAACAACTGATATGCTACAATTGTGGAGGGTCGGGACATTATGCCTGTGATTGTACAAATCTGATGTGTCCATCATATCTGTACTATACCTTGTTTTATCATGAGATGGAGGATTTTCCTATGCTAATAGCTAGGCTACACGAAAAGGGAGCGCTACCACCTCCCCCGACTCAAAACATGCAAATGATGAGGTATGAGCCGCACAAGGATGATCCAAATGTAAATATTGTGCTCCAAAGTGGAATTACGATGGGAGATGATAAAGGCAAACATCCTGAAGAAATTACTTGGGTTCACAAAGCTCCAACGAAAGAAGCAGAGTTTGATTTGGACTGTGCTCAAGAAACCTTTATGGAAGCTAAGAAGAGCTTTGCTGATGCCTCCACCTCAGGAAGCAAAGATAGACCAAAGCCAAAAATGGACCTGTCGATGCTCACAATGTTCCTGGAAATGTGCATGAAGCTACTGCGGGATAGTAAGGTTGTAAAAGGATTGTAGGAACTCATTAATAGATGTGTTAGGACTGTGCCAGGAGAACCACGCGTAGTCTGGAAGATTGGAAAGCATAAGACAAGGATGGGGAGAGAGATGAGGCTAACCACGTAGATTGGAGAATATGAGATGGACCAGGTTACCCTGATTTAGGGTTGGACGTGAACGTTCTATCGAAGCAGACATGCGAGCGCATGGGGAGGCCTACGCTGTAATGGTCTCCTATTCACTTGTGCATGGCAAACCAACAGAAGGTAATACCCATGGGGTGACTGCAGGGAATCACTGAGGATATTGAGGGAGCAAGCATGCTAGCAAACTTTGAAGTGATAGAGATTGTTGATGACAACAATCCCTACCCCACGCTCTTAGGAATTGATTGGGCCACTGACATGA
>APFE030340036.1:52746-80435 GCA_000404065.3 Pinus taeda
CCCGGTTAAGTAGTGGAGAGATTTCTAGATGAACAAAATGGCAGCACCTAAAGAAGTGAGGGAAATCAGAGAAATGACTGCCAAAGAGGCCGCACAGGCCATGAAAGTAGAGGATGCCTCTGAGAGCATCGGGATAGTTGTAGAAATCCCCAAATCATTGCACATGCCGAGAACCAAGAAAGATAAGCTGCCCATGATTCTGGTGTGTGTGTCCCCTCGAAACCTGATGTGAACTAAGCTAACAATGGAACAAAAGGGGAAATCGGTTAATCTGGAAACTGGTGAGGAGGAAGACCTAGAGGACATCTTGATAGAAGAAGATGAGGACGAAGACATGGAGAAAGAAACCAAGGGTGCGGACCCTCTAACCAAGTTTCCCAGGTATGTTCCATCGTGGAAAGGGAAGGTGAAGGTGCCCAAGGATATTGATGAGAGTAAAAGCTCTCTACAGACTCCGGTGCTACCCGACGATATCATTTTTGAAGGAGTGCACTTGGGATGGGTTCCGAGTTTGAAGTTTGAAGATTGGGATCTTTTCGACCACGAGAAATTCCTTCACTTGGTCATTATGTAGCTCATGAAATTGAAGAAAAACACTGCGACAAGAGTCATAGAGTTGGAACCGCGCAAGTGGTTGCGCAGCATCGAAGAGGCAGGGTTGTTGAACCTGCTCTAGCTGCCGCATTATCATCATGCCTCAGTGACTATCTTCGTCATCAGGCAGTTGCTCTGCCTGGTGCATGATGGGTGTTTGTCGCTAGAGGAGCCCATCCCCATCATGGACCACTTGATCCATCGAATTACCCGACTCCCTTGTAAAGGAGAAGACCCAGTAGAAGTTTTAGAGTGCAAAAGTAGTGATTTCACCATCGCAGGGGCCGTGAAAAAGAGGGGCTATGCAATCTCTAATATCAACGACAAGGCAGTCAGAGTCGCGACTCACATACTAGTGGGTAAGGTCATGCAGAAGTGTCATGTGGACGAGGTGGCCGCGCCGATGGTTGCACTTGCTGAGTAGTGTGTAGAGGGGGTCCAATTTAACTAGTCTGAATACTTGTGCCAAGAGTTCCTAGAGAATTGCCCCGAGGCACAAGAATAGGGGAAAACCTTCAACTATGCATCGCTTATGCTATCCATAATGCTGGTGGCTGGGGAATTGCCTGAGGACAGCTAGTTCCCCACAATTGCGAGGGATCTCCTGGCGGTTGCAAAGTACACTTCGTTGTGGGCCACTAAAGACGTGCACATGATCTGAGATAGTAAAATATTTTGGGTGTTCATGGAGATGAACATCAGAATGGGGATTAATTGCAAGCTGTGGTTATCACCCATTGTCTATAACAGCTTACAAAGCTTTGTGGAGTTTAAGGTAGACTTCAATCACGTCTACCTCAGGGCGCACAAGGACCCCGCAAAGAAGTGGAATGAATCACCATACATAGCCACGAATGACGTTATCGTTGATTTCCTTAAGGCATGGTTGCCGGAATGGTGTGCTCTAGCCATTTCCGTGGTGGAGGCAGGCAAGCCTAATGCACAAAGAAAGAAGGAGGAGGCAAAATTGTGGGTAGCATAGTTGGTAGAGAAGAGACAAAAAGAGGTTGTAGCAGCAAAGGCACAGGAGGCGTCGGATGCTACGAAGGACGAAACAGAAGCACAGAAGGAAGACGAGAAGGAATGTGAGCACCAGAAGTCACCTTTGCCTGAGAAAGAACAAGAAATGGAGACAGAGGCAGAGGAGGGTGGCTCGGACCTATAAACATCATCAGCATAGTTAATGTAAGGCCCTTGGGCGCAAACACATCGGGCGCCGGGCGAGTCACCGTGCACGGTGGGCGCCCGGGCAAACATCGGGTGCGACGGGCGCGGGTGCGACAGGAGTGGGTGCAACGAGCGCACGAGTAAATGATGGGTGCGCGGGTACGATGAAAGTCACGGGTAAACGACGGAGAGCGCAGGCGAGCGATGGGCGAGGGTGCCCGATGGGTGAACAAGCAAGCGTGCACGAAGGTGAACGTAGGGCGCCAGGCTGGCACACACCGGGTGAGCACGGGTGAGCATGCACAATGGCACAACAGGCGTGCACCGCGGTTGGAACGAGTGACAGCGGACGGCAAAGTGCGACGAGGGTGCATGGGTGAATGCGCATGACGGGCGCGCTGTGGATGGAGTGACAACAACAAATGATGAACATGTGTGGGAAGACACTTATGTGACTAAGTGTTGAAGATGTTTTATATGGTGTGGAGAGAATGACTCACATATGAAGCCGACGGTAATATTGTGCGTTGAGGGGCTGCGTGGGTGACTTTGGAGAGTCGGCCAAAGGGCTTCGCCCACCCCTCCACCCACGATAGGAAGCATATAAGTATGTGAGCGTGGAATGCTCAAATCATTCTTTCGAACTCGCTCTTCTATCTTCACAAATTAGGTGGAGTGCGCAGTTTTGTGCGCACAACTCATGCGCTATACATGAGGTTTGCGCAGAAGGTGACACTTGGGTATTGGTCGGTTGAAGAGGCCGTGGGCAAGAGTTTGGACGAGCATTTGCGTAGGATTGTATGAGTGTCTTGGTGACCCGTGTGGGTTCCCACTCTTGGGAAAAGGTGTACATATGTGTATGTAAAAGGCAGGTTGCCTGATATTGTAAATTTGGCTAAGTGTTGGCTTGGAGTTTGCAAAGCACACTTAAGCGTTGTAATATTGAAAAGGTGCTATAATAAACATTGTGGCAGACTGTTCGGGAGTTGCCCCTCCCCTTTATATCTTGCAATTGGTATCTTTTATAATTGTTGTGATAACGAACGAGTATGGGCTTCATTGATATAAAGGTTTAATGCATTTTACTTGGTTGTGAAAAACAAACTAAGTATCGGTTGTGAATTAGGCGTAGTCCGCACACATAAGTATTGTTAAAAAGAAAGTGTGGGATGGTGCCGCACCTCGCCGGCACGGTTGGAAGACCACCGTAGGCTTGGGGGCATGACAGTTGGTATCAGAGCTAGCGAAGCTCGTGATGAAGTGACCATGGAGACAGGTTCTTGCAGGGAAAGAGGTTGGTGAAACACTCTAAGTGTGACATCAAGGACTTGGGTTGCAGGTGAAGCCAGTGCATGGTCGAGACTAGATTGCAAAGAAGGAGAAGGCTATTAGCAATGGCTGAAGCCAAGGCTGGGTCTAGTCATGATCCCACAGAGACTACTCTTGGGTTGATATGGAAAATGGTGGACAGGTTGGAGTACTTGGAAGATCATTTTGAGAAGAAGATTGACCTTGTTTTGGAAGAACAAAAGGCATTCTTGAAGATGAAAGATGAACTTGATGAACTCCGAACTCAGCATGAGTACACTAATTTGATGTGTACGCAACTTGAATTAAGGGTCAAGAACGTAGAAGCTTCAAGGGACCAAGGTCTTGCAGAGATCGTGGACTTGAGGAAAGCTCTTGAAGAAGCCAAGGATGAAATAGCGGTGTTGAAGAAGGCCGTGAGGCATGCCTCAGGTGGAGGAGTGCCTCATGTGAAAGTCAAGGAACTGGATTCATTCAATGGTACAAGGAGTGCAAAAACACTTGGAAACTTCTTGTGGGACATGGAGCAGTACTTGGAAATGTTGGGTCTATCCGATGATGAGTCTAAGGTCAAGGTTGCTGCTCATTTCATCACAAAAGATGCCAAGATGTGGTGGAGAAGAAGGATGGACCAGGTTGCAAATGGGAGTGCTACTGACATCACTTCTTGGGATGACATGAAGGGAGCCTTGCAAGCCCATTTTAGTCCTCAGGATGAAACATGGGAAGCTAGGATGAAGATCAAGTTTATAAAACAAACCGGGAACCTTCAAACTTATCAAAGGGAGTTTGCAAGTGCGGTCCTTGAGCTACTTGATATTGCGGAAAGAGACAAGGTATTCAATTTCATTGTTGGATTGAAACCTTGGGCACGTAATGAGGTGAAGAGACAAAGGATTCGTACACTTGAAGAAGCCTTTGCTGCAGTTGACAGGTTGGTTGAGCACTATGATGAGACTTTTGATGATAGAAAGAAGAAGTCCAACAAACCGAAGGATAAGAAGAAAGAAGAAGCTTTGAAATCAGATGATGGTTCGAAGGCAAAGAAAGCCTTGAAGTGTTGGATTTGTGTTGGTCCACACACGGTGAAGAATTGTCCCTCTAAACCGAAGGTGGCTGCTATAGCACAATCTAATGCGAACGATGAAGGTGCTTCTGTGAGTACGATTCAGATTCTTAGTGTTGCTGCTGCTACAGAGGTGATCTCTCAGAAGGATCCCGAGAGGAACAAGTTGGAGTATGTCCGAATGAAAGTTAGAGGTGTTGATATACTCACTATGGTGGATAGTGGGGCCTCTCACAACTTCATGGGTGAAGATACTGCAAGGAAGGTTTGGCTGAAATATGTTCTTATCAAGGCACATATGAAGATAGTGAACTCTCCTCCAAACGAAGTACTTGGTGTGGCTGAACGAGTGGACACTACACTTGGTGAATGGACCGGGAAGGTGGACTTCACCATAGTGAGAATTGATGACTATCAAGCCATACTAGGGATGGAGTTTATGAAGCAATATGATGTGATGATCGTTGCACACTTGAAGAAGTTGTACATCTATGATGGAAGGGAAGATGTACCCATAGGTGTGCCTACCTTTGGAGTAACCAGACCTTATCATGAGGTGGCAGCAATGCAAGTAAGGAGTGATGAAGATTTGGGTGATGTATGTAAGCGTTTGTCCAAGGCGCATACAAAGCTTACCGAACAATCATTGGTCATCAAATCACTTTCAGATAGTATCTTGGACTTGACAAGAAGGCTAGAGGTGGTTGAGGATGAGGATGATGATGAAGCATATGTGAGGCCGAGTGAGGACCGAGTCACTTATCTACAAAGGTTGGAAGTTGAAGATCCTGATAGGTGGATCAATTGATTAATGAGGGTGAGCCTTCATGCTCTCACCCCTCTACATCTTCTTAGATGAACAAGAAGATGGGGCTCATTGTTAGCTGCTCATGGCAGTGAGTCCCTTAAGCAGATTGAGCAGGTATGATGGTGCAGGGATGGCTTGGCATCAAGCATCATGACATGTTGCAGATGAGATGAGGGCTACTCCATGGACCTAGACATGGGGTTATTCTTGATGAGTTCAGGATGTGGCAGATGTTTTGAGGAACAACTAATGGTGGCATGAGGATGTTCACTCTCATCATTTGAGCGTGATGGTTGGACTGATCACCCGACTAGTTCAGACATGGGGGACGTCAGTGAGCAGAGATGTGTTGGCATTATGTTGGAGTATCATGGCAGCTGGTCACATAGAACACATGATGGAGAGAGGTGTTCTTATGAAGCACTTCGACAGATGAGATGTTGGCACATGGTTTTGGTGTGTTAACACTTGTTGACATATCATGGGAAGTTTTGCACATGATGGAGATGATGCATGTGATGGAGGGGACACATTGTTGCAGTGGACATGTAGCTTGATATGAAAGGACCAGCCTTTCATGGAGAAAGCAGCATGGAGAGATTGTGGCAGGTGGCCGATGGTCATGGGAATCTATGACATACTCTGGTATGGATGATCTTGGTGGCAGTTGGTCACTTAGATGAGACATGGTGGAGATGAATTCCTACATATGTTGCAGGGATGTTTGCCATATGTGAGGGGAGTTGACATCATGGGTTGATGCTTGGAGTTGGGATGTTGTCGAGGACGACAACGACTTCAGGTGGAGGAGGATGTAAGGCCCTTGGGAGCAAACGTGTCGGGCGTCGGGTGAGTCACCGTGCACGGTGGACGCCCGGGTGAACATCGGGTGCGACGGGCGCGGGTGCGACGAGTGCATGAGTAAATGATGGGCGCGTGGGTGCGATGACAGTCACGGGTAAACGGCGAAGAGCGCGGGCGAGCAATGGGTGAGGGCGCCCGATGGGTGAACAAGCAAGCGTGCACGAAGGAGAACGTAGGGTGCTGGGCAGGCACACAGCGGGTGAGTGCGGGTGAGCATGCACGATGGCACGACGGGCGTGCACCGCGGTTGGAACGAGTGACAGCAGACGAAAAAGTGCGACGAGGGAGCGCAGGTGAACGCGTACGACGGGCGTGCACTGCGGATGGAGCGACAATAAAAAACGATGAACATGTGCGGGCAGACACTTATGCGACTAAGTGCTGAAGATGTTTTATATGGCGTGGAGAGAACAACTCACATATGAAGCCGACGGTAATATTGTGCGTTGAGGGGCTGCGTTGGTGACTTTGGAGAGTCTTCCAAAGGGCTTCACCCACCCCTCTGCCCACGATAGGAAGCATATAAGTATGTGAGCGTGGAATGCTCAAATCATTCTTTCGAACTCGCTCTTCTATCTTCACAAATTAGGTGGAGTGCGCAGTTTTGTGCGCACAACTCATGCGCTATACATAAGGTTTGCGCAGAAGGTGACACTTGGGTATTGGTCAGCTGAAGAGGCCATGAGCAGGAGTTTGGACGAGCATTTGCGTAGGATTGTATGAGTGTCTTGGTGACCCATGTGGGTGCCCACTCTTGGGAAAAGGTGTACATATGTATATGTAAAAGGCAGGTTGCCTGATATTGTAAATTTAGCTAAGTGTTGGCTTGGAGTTTGCAAAGCACACTTAAGCGTTGTAATATTGAAAAGGTGCTATAATAAACATTGTGGGCAGACTGTTCGGGAGTTGCCCCTCCCCTTTATATCTTGCAATTGGTGTCTTTTATGATTGTTGTGATAATGAATGAGTATGGGCTTCATTGATATAAAGGTTTAATGCATTTTACTTGGTTTCGAAAAACAAACTAAGTATCGGTTGTGAATTAGGCATAGTCCGCACACATAAGTATTGTTAAAAAGAAAGTGTGGGGTGGTGCCACACCTCACCGGCACAGTTGGAAGACCACCGTAGGCTTGGGGGCGTGATAGTTAAAGTGTCAGCACCTAAGAGACCAGGTGGGATTGCAAAAGAAGTCAAAAGCATCTAAGACTTCTTTCGACTCGATCACCCTCATAGAGGTAGATCTGCACAATATAGGGGAGACGGTGCGCGACGTCACACAGAGGTCCTCCAGCAGTTTGCGGAGGAGAATCAGATTATGTTGGGGCCCCTCTAGGCACAGATTCAGGAGTTGCATGTGCACACTCCTCGGGTTGGTACTCTCCTGACCAACCTTGCAGTAGGAACGACCACGGCTGAAGAAATGTTGTACACTTGCATAACCAACACAATAGTGCTGCTAGAGGGTGCACTAGTTACAGAAAATGAGGCCGATAGGCCTACAGTCAGTGCGCTGAAGGGAGTAGGGACCAACATGGCTGCGCTCCCTTGGGAGACGCTCTATGTCCTGCAGGACGGAGTGACTATAGAACTATGGGCTAGGGAGGGTCGCGCACTGTAGGTATTGAGCAAACAAAGAATCAACATGGAGAAATTGAGCTTGCAGCGCAACGAATTCATGTCCCAGAACAGGAAAATAGTGCAGGTACTTGAAGAAGCCTGCTATAAGGTCCCTAAGTTGGCCATCCCAGTAGAGGCACCGATAGAGGTGCGCATTCATAGGTTAGTAGCAGGGCGTGCGAGGCGCAAGAAGAGATGGCCAAGGTTCAATTGGAGTTGAACCTTCAGATAGCAGTGCTGCGGTTGAAGGCGTGGCCTTCAACTCCTCCAAAGAGCACCATCACCATGAGCATAGAAGAAATCAGCAGTGCATTGAGGGACTACACCATTGGAAGAATCATTCGAGGTTCTCACCGCTCTATAGGACGACCCAAACATTCAACACTTGGAGACAGAGGCGCATGAGCTAGAGAAACATTATGACAGCATAAAAGGGACTGCGCAGATGGTGGCCCTTACACAGAGGCTCACGCAAATGCAACAAGCCAAGGCATGTAAGGAGTAGGTAGATGTAGCACGGCACAAAGAAGTGGTTCTGAGGCATGCGTCTAACCATGGATCGATGAGGCCTTCATAATCACAACAACAATTGAAGGCAAGATCACACAAATGCAAGGGATGTAGGAGTAGATACAAGGAAGCAGTTCAAAGATTGCAGTCTCTGAATAGCACGTCCAGGAGATACAACAGGTAGCCGCTCAGTGCGTTGTCGACCTCGCAGCAGTTTGAGTAGAGTTGGGAGGTCTTCATGTGAAGATATCCCCACCAACAGAGTGACTCGAGGACAAGTCATAGTGTTTATGTTGTGGTCGTGATGGGTGAGAGATCCCCCAAGGCAAGTTTTGGGGCTTAAAGCCCAAGTTTTGAATATGTCTGATGTAAAGACTCCGCAAAGTATGGGTGCAGAGCGCGATGATGTAATTGAGTCACAAGGTTGTTTGCCCTTACTTTTTGTAATGTAATTTCGACTTAAGAGTTCTACCCATTGTTATGAAACCAGCTCACAAAAATATAGAAAAGATAGTTGAACACCTTAGAATTCAGCCTCTTCGAGGGGGCAACCATGGGATTGTATAAATAGAGTGAGGCTCTAAGTGGAAAGAGAGAGAGGAAGGTAAGATCTAATGATGATGAATTGAGTCTTGGTGGAAGTGTGAAGTCATGTTTTGGGTCGTAGAATAGGAGAAGGCTCTGCAACTGAGTGTGTAAAGGCCTAGTAGTCTGCAACTAAGTGAGTAGATCCCTGCAGTTGAGTGCACATGGTGAGTCGAGTCTGTAACCGTGGAGAAATTAATAAAGAAAAGTTTCTTATCATTCTATGTTTCTTTTTCCTATTTTATGCATTGAAGTATATTGGGTATGAAGTACAAGTTTACTGTTTATATCCTATGTGAACTTATATGAATATGTTGAATAAGAGAATATACTATAAGTATCTGGTTCCATGAAGTTAATTAACACTTATAAGAAGATAAGTAAGCTCTGCAATGTAACTTAGGAAAAGAGCACAAATCGCTGCCTTAGCAATGCAAAATCACCTTAGCCCTTGATTAGGGCTGCGTGAAGGTGAATATAATAGAGCACGAAGGCTTCGCAATCCAAGAAAGTACGTGAAGTAACCTACGTGAAGGTATTCATAGTTGGACTAAACCAACCCCTCAAACATCTCAAGAGTGCAGAAGCTTGGTTCCAGCATCCCCCCATATTGCTTCGTGTGAGACCTCAGACTGTGGTCTGTGGGCTGTTGCTGAAAGGGCCAGTAGTATAGGGATTTGTTTGGATAATTAACTCCGAACTTGGGTCAGGCCCCATCAAGCCAACACATGGTATCCTAGAGTATGCTCAGGTGGGAGACATTCCACACTAATACCAGAGACACACAGTTGGAGTATCAGATCAGATCTGCCAATTGTTGACTCGTGTTACATGAGCCGTGTCATGCTATCTAGATCACCATGCTGATTAGTTCCTAGGTCCAGCATGTACATTTTTTTCGGCCTGCGTGCCACAGATATATGAGGCATGTGAGACACAAATGTTATTTTGGAAACACATATTATTTTTTGGGTTTTGATGTATCAAAAATTATCACCATACATATATACATACATACATATATATATATATATATTAATATATATTATATATATTATATATATATATGTTTGTGTTTTCTTTCTTACTATGGTACAAATGATTTTTTTTATCTTTTCACATGTTTCGTAAATGTCTATCCATCACATAATTAGCTAAAGTATCTGTCAATGTATTTATGCGTATAGGAATGTGATGATATGTAATATAATCAAAATTACTTTCCAGTAGATGAATAGGGAGATACATTCTCAATAGTTGAGGGTTTCTAACAGAATATTGCCCATTGGGTTGAAGGACAACAAGCTATGAATCCAGGTTGACAACCAACTCTTGAATGTCTAGAGCAATGGCTACTTACAACAGTTCGATGGCTGCATTGTATTCAACAAACTTGTTAGTTGTGCGACCTAAATAGATACCTTGAAGATCAATCAATTCGCTGTTAGGGTCATAAATAGACCATGCTACAAATGATAGGTTTCGGGTACTATGACAAGCACCATGAGAAAAACCAATGTGGGGAGCCACAGAAATCTACAAAGCAAGGAAACTATAGTAAATAGGAAATTTGTTTGAAAACTAACACACCAAAACATGTTGCACAAAAGTGAATGACACACTAATCTACACAAGTAACCATGCAAGATGACCTAAGCATAATACTTCTAGAGAGAGTCCATGCTGGGACTCGGGTAATCAATCAACACAGATGAACATCGGAGTTTTACCATTACCATAACGAGTAAGCATTGACTCGGCCAAATAATGGAGTGGAACTCATATAAGGCTTTGCCCCCATGCCCCTTGGGTGAGGGAGGATTACGAGTCAAATGGAAACCCCATTACAGTAATGGGAAATCAGGAAAAAATTGGAGAGGGAGAAAAATCCTGAATCCATGAATGGATAAAGGTGCCCTCAGTTGACAGATTCTGATAATGTCAGGCGAAACTAACATGGCGATAGATAGCTGAGAAGATAACTCTTTGAGACCGGTAGACATGACCATCGGGTGAGGCAGGAATAAGGAACGATGATGAGTATCAATCCAAGGTGGTTCCTCGAGATTCATTACTTCCATGAGACCTTCGTTAGCAATAAAAGTCTCAGCTAAGCTATCAAAAGAGTCCAAAGCACCAAGCCATGGGCATTGAGAATACATATCGAGAGAGGGCTTTGAAATAGAAGGATCAGAGGATGTGGAACTTGAAGCTGAAGCAATTTACATGTAGTTGATTTCGGCAGGATTAAGCAGCATAACTTCACCCCAAATATCAACAAGATCTGGTGAAGGCATGACCCAAGGGTCAAATTTGACTAAGATCACGTTGACAAAGGAAACATAAGGAGGTGGGAGAAGAAAAATTCCCATTAAGGCATAATTGTTAAAAAACCTACCCCCACACTCCCATAGGGAGCATCAGTGTGCTTGACGTATACAACATTATCATCCGAGGAGGAAGAGGCAAAGAAGGATAGTTGGTTGACAGTGACAATATTCCCTTGATGGGGAAAACGAATCACGCGGAATAGGGAGGAGGCTACAACATGCATAGCATGGGTCCAGCTTCGGCCGAGTAGAAGATTATAATTGAGATTAGCATCAACAATCTCTACCTCGACTTGTACTATCTTTCCCTCTAGAGTAATGGCAAGGTTAGGTAAGACACCGAAGGGTCGTGACTCACGCCCATCGAAAGCTTCCAAAGTGTTCTAGGATTGGTTCAAAGCAGGAGAACCAATGGCCTTTTGGCATGCGATTGACATGATGCGGGTGGAAGCACCTTCATCGATGATAGTCCTATGGATGGTCTTCTCATTGATGATTACATATATAAGAAAGGAAATCTGATGAGGCAGACACGAAACATGGTTCTCTAGATCAAAACATATCAAATTAGATTCGGTGGGATCAATACCCCCAATAACCGACAACAAATATTTCTGCTATGATGGAGCACCTCAAGAGCCGACATAGCTGACAGCACCTGAGCCAAATCCTCAACAATATTATTGTGTTGAGTTTCTCGAGTGTTGGCATTGTACGAGGATTTCCTTAGCACACCACGAGAGGGTGGCCATATAGTGGAATCAGGGTTAAGGCACTCAATATGAAGAGGGTCAAAACTCGAGGTAGAAGAAGAAGGGGTGGCTTCTTTCTCTTTCCCAGTTGTCAGAGGAGGAGTTTGGTAATCTTTTGATCTAGTAGCCACATTAATAAGCGTACTCATCATGAACACTTGATATCCTAAGGAAGCAGATGATTCAGTTTGGTCTACCATTTGGGTCTGCTGACACAGAAATGGATCTTTTATGATAGTTGGGGTCCCTTTGAGCAAACGACTAACTTCAGATCATCTAGGACAATCCTTGGTATAGTGATCCTCCTTGTAAATGAGGTAGGGATACTTAGGTTTCCGTTGTGAAGATTTACTGGCAAAAGATTTAGGAGGATCCTATTTTGGGGCATTGGCTTTACCCTTTCCTTTGCCTTTCTTCTTACCTTTCGAGGATTTGTCTGCTACGGTAGACTGGACAACGTGGACCTTTGAGGTTTTACGAGGGCCTGGTGGATTTTGGGAAGAATTATTGGGAACAACGTTTGAGACTGACTTTTGTTTGGAACAAGATTTAGCAGGGGTCTGGGACACTGAACCAATGACTCCATCCACAAGGGGTGTAGCCTACGAATTCGATGTCGTGGGATCAGATGATGGCCACGGAGCATCAGGTAATAACTCATACAAAGTGTCATACTGAGAGTAAATGAGATCTAAGTATTGGGCATGAGCAATGGCTTGTTCTTCAATAATGCACCAAGTTGTAGCTATATTGTGAACAATTGGGTCCAAAAATGACTTAGTGAACCATTATGTGAGCAACTGATCAACAATCTCAAATTTGATCGGGCAATGTCTATGTCTCTATTCTTGGATGTGAGCAGAGATGTGTGCCATAGTATCTTGATTAAGCGATGTGAGCAAATAGGTGCCAGTTTCATAGAAAACCGACAGTTGGAAATGCGTGAGGAATGTTTTGTTGCTGGTGTTTATGGCGATTTGGAGGCCAGACAACTTTGTTACTTGGTGTTGCATGCCCTGCAACACCTCGCGCAAGAAGGGTTTGATATAGTTTCTACGTGTAACAGTTCCTTGAAGGCCATGCCAAAGAGACTCTCTCCATTAAAGACCTCTGATACAAGACTCACTTGGGTCTTGTATCAGAGGTCTTTAATGGAGAGAGTCTCTATAGAGTGTTGCCTCGACCATTGGTCATGTGAGGTATGCAATAATCAGGATCATTGTGGTAAGAAATATGCAGTCGTTCTGTTGGCATTGCCCACAATGGGAATATTCTTAATTATAAGAAGCTCATAGGGAGGATTAAGGACCAAGGCTCAATCATTAATACTAGCTCTAGTAATGAAGTCATGTTGCATCTTATTTCATAGTCGAGGGAAGATTCTTTTATTTTGCAGCTAGTTGAGGCATGGAGTAGTTGAACGATGCTTTTTCTCAGCTTCTTCGAAATGAAGCTTTTTTGTGAATTTAATCTCTAATAAATATTGTGCAAAAGATGACCATGATTATGTGGAAAAAACTAAGAATGTCATTGAGCAAATGAAACCAGTGCATCTAAGAGTACAAGTGGATCTTGAGGACAACAAAGAAAAGTATGAATCAGTGCATGGAAAGCATTGAGTTGCTTATGATTTCCAGTTGGAAAATCAAGTTTGGGTTCATCAAGGAGGGAGTTCAAGGTGAAGTTTGTTTGAGCCAAAGAGAGATGGTTTTGGAGAGAATTTTGAGATTCCGTCCATCTAATTTTTTGTGTTTACATGTTTACGAGAAATGTAATAAGCCACAATTCTTGTTAGGAAGATAAGGAGTTCACGTAGCACGAAGATGGAGATTGGGCTTCGAAGGCACCAATTCAAATAGAACAAGAAGGATCGAGATCGGTAAAGTTAATGAGTTGTTTCCTCACTTATTTGTTGACTAAAAATAGACTTTTGGAGGTCCAAAAGTTCCTAGTGGGGAGGTATGACTTACAGATCAAAAATAGCCTAAAAAATGTAAGTTCTCATAATCTCCTAAAACCAGCGTCAAGCCATAGTGTTTGTCGTCCTCATTCCAACGATGCTTGAATCACCTTAATCCGGCATAGTATGAAGAAGTTATGACGTTCATACTTTTTTAACCAACAACTAAAAAGTCAATAGTAGGGCTGATTGGGCTACTGACTAGGCATTCAGTATAGTTGACTGTGCAGGGTAGGGTTGGTAGCAAAACAATAAGGTATTGACACATGACATGTTCGTACGGGCGGTAGTGTGGTTGGTTTGTAAAGTCTGAGATGGCCCAATCAAAGGCGGCCAAGTGGCCCAATGAGAGGATGCCATGTGGCACCCTGAGATTGGTCAAAACATTTATAGTAAAACCCAAAGACTTCAATGAGGTCCCTCAACTAGCAATACAACAACTCTACACTCCACCACCACACCATATAGTGAGTTCTTAATGCATATGATCACTAGTTATATTTAATGTCATGTGTTTCACCATTGGATAGAACCTGCTAGGTAAACACAAAAAAACAAGAAAAAATCTTATATTTAAATCCAAAATAATTATATTATTAAATTTTAATTATAAAAATTTTAAAATGTAAAATAATTAGTTATTATTAAATACAATTTAATTTTGCACTATAAAACATTAAAATAATAATAATAAATAAATAAATAAATAAATAAATAAATATATATATTATATATATATATATATATATAATATATATATATATATATATATATATATATATATATATTATTTTAAGTGACCACTATGCTCCTACAACATTTCTCTAACAACTCTCCCTAACCCTACCATCATCATACATGTAAATAATGTAGTCATATGTTATGCCCACTTCAACATCAGGAACAACGGTCCACTACCACTCCTTATAAGTTTGTAGGATTAACCTTTAAAGCCATTACATGTTGTTGAGAAGCTGACAGCTGCGCTAAGCCATGAATAGGATGTTGATGATCACTTCACCGCTACAATGGTGTTGTTTGCTTGTTTTCGTACCTGAAAATTGGCTGCTACAATACCATTGTTGTTCTCATAGAACGTGCCATAGTTTTCGACGTTGAACAACGAAATTTGAGAGAAAACCACTACGTAGTCTACATAATAGCAAATGGTTGACAATGGTAATGTGGATTTATAAAAAAATTCTACCGACTTTATCAAAATCTTACCAGAATTTTATGATTTTAAATTTAAGGTCTAATTACACTAACTGGAAAACCACAAATCCCCCCGCCATTACTTTGCAACGGCATAAAACATTGGTTCGCCGATAAGATGTACATGGAAGTTACCCTTAAGCTCTTTGTTAATTCTGTGGAGGGAAAGAATTGAAGAGATCTCCATCATCCATGGTCGGTCATTGCCTTGCATGTTCTTTCCATGTCGAAGGGACCGACAATTTTGAAACTTGGACAGAATATGGCGTCCTTCCTTTCTACATAGTCCCGCCTTCGTACATCATTCACTTTTATTTTCCATTACTGATAAGATGTAGATGGAAATTAGATGGAAATTAGTCTTAAACTCTCTGTCAACTCTGTGGAGGGAAAGAACTGAAGAGATCTCCAGCATCCATGGTTGGTCTTTTCCGTGCAAGTTCTTTCCATGTCGATGGGACCGACAATGTTGAAACTTGACAGAATATGGCGTCCTTCCTTTCTACATAGTCCCGCCTTCATACATCATTCACTTTTATTTTCCATCGCTGATAAGATGTAGATGGAAATTAGATGGAAATTAGACTTAAACTCTCTGTCAACTCTGTGGAGGGAAAGAATTGAAGAGATCTCCAGCATCCATGGTCAGTCTTTTCCGTACAAGTTCTTTCCATGTCGATGGGACCGACAATGTTGAAACTTGACAGAATATGGCGTCCTTCCTTTCTACATAGTCCCGCCTTCGTACATCATTCACATTTATTTTCCATCGCTGATAAGATGTAGATGGAAATTACATGGAAATTAGTCTTAAATTCTCTGTCAACTCTGTGGAGGGAAAGAATTGAAGAGATCTCCAGCGTCCATGGTCGGTCTTCGCCGTGCAAGTTCTTTCCGTGTCGCTAGGACTGACAATGTTGACACTTGACAGAATATGGCGTCCTTCCTTTCTACATAGTCCCGCCTTCGTACATCATTCACTTTTATTTTCCATCGCTGATAAGATGTAGATGGAAATTAGTCTTAAACTCTCTGTCAAGAGGGAAAGAATTGAAGAGATCTCCAACATCCATGGTCGGTCTTTGCCTTGCAAGTTCTTTCCATGTCGATGGGACCGACAATGTTGAAACTCGACAGAATATGGCGTCCTTCCTTTCTACATAGTCCCGCCTTCGTATATCATTCACAAATGAAATCATTGATTATTCTAGCCAATAATATTTTTAAGAAAAAATGGGCTTGAACTAAAACACCAAGGATTTTTGAATAGTATTACAAGATATTGAAAGCCCACCTTAACATACACTAAGCCTATTGTTGAGAACAAAAATGTACCATGGAATCTTTAGGATATAGAGTTGGGAAAAAGAGAGATACTTATATAAATATAATACTCAATGCAAGAAGAAACACATAAATGTTGGAAACTATGTTACAAGACGTGGAAGAAAATGACCCAGGTCCGGGTGTGAAGAAGGACCCTTCTAAGACCTTTTACTTTCGTGATGTGTTAAAATTTCTTTTTAAAATAACATTAATGAATACATCTGCATGTTGTAAAGAAGAGGAACATATCAATCATCAACACATGAAAACATAAGCATTGATAACGAAGTTCGTTGAGAAGGGACTACGTCTCTGGGCCCTAGTGTCAAGATGGTGTAGGCCGTTGCATTAAGTGTTGTCAATAATGATGAAGTAGACAAGAGATGATGTCTCGATCATATAAGGAAAAATCGCCCTCACACAGGAGTGGCTTTAAGAGATGCTAGAACTCTTAATCAAAAGACTCCTATCAGTATGACACAAAAACAAGCATGGTGAGCATCCTACCAACATAGAACAAAATTGATGTCAAAATAAGACACATTCATGACGACAACAAGAGTATCCCAACAACATTCAACAAGGGATCTCAAAACATAACATGATGAGTTATGACAATAAGTACGTCACATAAAATATTCCGCATAACATGAAGCAAGGAATCATGACAACTTGTAATAAACAAGATCCTGCATCAACATTAATCAAGGATCTGTGCAACATAATGCAGAAAGAAGAAGTACATGAACACATCATATACCTCACAACCAAGGGCCATCTGAAGAAGTGGATGTCCCACTGTTGAACCTGCTCAGACCATTGCTCTCAAGGCATCGATCTCATGAAAATGGCTACTCGCACATGAATGTGGACATCTGCACTGGCACTTAGAAAAGTCGCGAGAAGAAGAAATGATAGAATAAGAAATATGAAGCCATCATCAGATTTGTCGCGTCAAGTAGTGCTGAATCGACTGTCCAAAATCTGAATTCTGAGAAGTTGAGAATTCTGGGCTCAAGGAATTTTTTAGATTCCCCCGAGATTCCTCAAAGATTCTGTTCCATAGATGGACTGCAAATCTACAACTCAGATGGCGAATCTGATCTCGCCATTGCGATCCCTATGGAAAACCATGAAAAACAAGTATAAACTTGACTATATTCTGAAATGTCAAAATTTTACCTCCTTGGGAAAATTCCATGGCTCATGGTTCCACTCCCTGTTTTTGCTGAAATCATGGTTCCATGCGCATTATAGAAATAACTGGAAAAATGTAGACCTCTAATGAAGAAAAAAACAGCACCATAGTGATTGTGGCGATGAGAAGTGTAAAACCCATATAAAACTTGTTAATTTTTGACAAAGTGAAAATTTTGCCCTCCTGCAAAATTCATGGTTCTTGCATTAAAATATTAGTTAATATGACTTCTACCTTGAAATTCATGCCTGCAGTCTCTCTCCTCCTCAAACTATGTGCAGAGGTAAAATCCTAAGTTTAAATAAAAACTCATCGGCGGATTTCCCAATGAAAAGTGGTTGGCGCATTGGTAATAATTGGCAGATGGTTGAGGAGAGGTTGGGGAATCAAATCTTGCCTTCTCCACATATAAAAACTTTTAAGCCATAAATGTGTTTGAAATAGGGGCCGGGTCTGCTTTGGGCGGCCCTGCCCTTAAACCCCGCACTTAACACATTATCGACACACACACACACACACACACACACACACACACACACACACACACACACACACAGAATATATATATATATATATATATATATATATATTATAGTATATATATATATATATATCGGCGTGTATTAATTGCAATCGACGGTCGTCAGGGATCTACGCTGATTAAATCAACATGATATCAGGGGTTTCGCCGATATCATTATCGGTGATCGGCAGTTGCGGAGGTATCGACACTTTTATTGGGGGTTACATTGACATATATGTCGGTGATTCGTGATCACACATTAAAATAGGTCGAGGCTGTTAACACCCAGGTTGTTCCCTATGACTCCTTAGGGAATACGGCCGGGGTAACCACTAACCAATCTTTGGGCTACAGCTTCTAGCCCAGCTGTGGTCAGAGAGGGCTCTCTCTATTAGTTGTGTCACTGCTTTCAGTGAGGGTTTTAGGCTAGTTATGAGAAATGGTTTTCGTTTGTTTCTGTGTTTGGTTGGGAGGATGCTTCTGATTTCCTTAAAGTATACTTGCAGGTAAGCTCAATCCATTGGGCAATGGGGTCTTGGGTGGTTTTCCTTTGAGACTTAGATTTTGGTGAGTGGAAAAAGCTATAGGGCCTGTGTGTATTCCGTGAAACAAGATACAAATAGTAAGGGTGAGGTGAAACAATCCAGCAAAGAGCAATCAAGATTTCTTTACTTAAACTGTATATTGTTAAAGAGGCTTGTTATATAGGAGCAATTTCTTGAATTCCTAAAACAACAATACACTGTGATGATGCAGTATTAAAGGTAGCAGTGAAGAATTACTCTTTAAATACCATATCAGAGGAAAAAATATAAGATAGCTTAGATTGAGCTCAGGGTAGTCAATGACCAAGTCCTGAGACTATTCATTTTCCTTACTATCTAGATTTTCAAATGTATAGAAAACATGAGAGACATGTGAAATAACAGGAAACACAGGTGAAATAGAGAGTCATGAGAAAAACTTATTGATTCACGTAATACACAGGAATCCTGCAACTCTGAGCCACAAACCATCAGGAGATCAAGAGAGAAACATCACTGAAGAAATCCCACTGTCTTTTGCATTAACTGTCTGAGAATTTACAATATCAGAATAACAGAGAAGATATCAGGAGAACTTCTTACATCCGGAGTCCAACCCCTCTAAACAAACGCAAGGGGGAATATATAGAGGTTACATACAAAAATATCTCAGGTATGGAGTCATCTAAGAGGAAAATATCTCTTACACTCATACAGAGAGAGTAGATGAGAAGTTATTACAAGCATAAATGCCTCTTAAAGGCCTTAAACTCCTGTCAGGATAGATTTTTTGACTTTTGGGCACTGCGGAGTTAACTGCGCGGCTTTATCATAAATATAGCTTTGAAGCGCTTTGTGACTCTGATTTTTTGTATCTTCTTGACCCTGCCACCTGCACCTGCTGATGTTGCTGTTGATGCCGAGTACCTGTGCTGAGTTGGCTCAGTGTCTTTATGCTTGCTTTCATGGCTTTGTCCACCTGTAGATGCAATATGGACTGTATTGCTGACAAAAGATTTAATTCCTCAGCTTTGGTTCAAAAGAAGCTTTATTAAATCCTGCCATGTGTCTTGGGGGGGAAGCTGATGCCTCAAAATTGACCCTAAGGTCTCATCAGCTTCTGTGTATTTATAGAAATGAGGAGGCTCATCAAATAAATGTGCTACTTCATTTTTAATAAAAAATAAATTATCTAATTTTTCAAAAAGAGCCTGTCCTGTTAGTGGGCTAGCTGAAGATGACCGAGGAGCCTCAGCAATTTGAATTGCTGCAAAACTGCTTACCCTTTTGATGTATTTTTCATGAGATAGCAGATTCCCTGATTCTATCAAATTGGGAAGTCCTCTGTCCTGTAGGGCTGTGAACCTATTCTGGAACTTATTTATGTCTGCCTGTATATCATGTATCTTCCTGTCTAGTGTCTGGATTAGGTTCTTCATAGTTGTGGTTCTTTTGATTAGGGAAATGGTTTCTGTCCTATTAGCAATTCCCATTTTTATTAGCTGAGAACCAGTCCTGTAATTAAGCACCTCAATCATCTTTGGGGCAAGGTCTGCCATGTTGCCCAGGGAGTTTCTTGCTCTCTGCAGTTCTCTCCTTGCTCTGCCAATGAGTCCTATCTGCTCATGTATAGCATCAATGTACTCCCATTGGTTAGTGATTGATTGTCCAATGGCAGTCCATATCACTTGCTTAATCTCTGCTGTCATTGTTTCAAAATTGAGCTGCTTTTCCAGCTCTGCAATCTTCTTTTTTAGGGCTTTTACTTCCCTCCCCCTCTCAGCCACATTTTGCTTAGACTTATCATATTTCTCATTTACTTTTGCTAAGCTTTCTTTGGCTTGATTGAGTTCTGACATTTGAGCCTCTAGCACTTGGAGCTCTTGCCTCAGCTTTTGCATATCTAGGCTCTCGGCCTGCTCTGTTGGTGCTGGCTCTATTGTTGCTGGCTCTGTTGTAGCTGGAGTTGTTTCTGATGCCTGCTGCTTTTGAGGGATGTGCTCTTTAGGGGTCTCCTCAAGGTCTGTTGTCTCTGTGGATATTTTGGAAGACTGCCCTTGTTCTTTCCTTTGTAGAGCTGCCTCTAGGGTAGTCTCTGTATCCTGCAGCTTCTGTTGGGTGTCAACCAGCTCTTTATATAGAGTCATTAATAGAGCTGTTGCATCCTTTTCTTGCCTCTGCTGGGAAACTTCATCTGTTTGTGGATGTAGCGTTGGAGGGATCTTCATTTTCTTCCTAATTGCTGCTACATCTGCATCCCTTAGTTTAAGGACCTCTTGTATGGCCTTAACATCATTGGGATCATGTCCAAACTCTATGATAATGTCTTCTAGTGCCTTGATTCTATTGTCCTTGGCTTGAGAGGATGCCCTCTCCAACTCAAGTTGTGCTGCTGTGTTGTTCAAACTGTTTTGCAGCCTATAGTTTATCAAGGTCTTGTCTGCTAGGGTGGCATAGACCATCTCACCCGTTTGCTTGTGAAGCTCGATCTGGTCCATAGGGTGGATGTCTTTTGCAAGGACTTCTAGGTCTGTCCTTATGTAATCTGCCGCTGATTGAGGTCACTGCACTGTAGGGGTAAAATGACTCATAGTCATTTTAGCTTCTTGTACATCATAGGCAGCCATAAGCCTTTGTTGATTTGATGGCGCCATGTTTAATAAATAATTGTAGAGCTTGATTTTAATTGGCTCACTCCTCCTTTTGGCCTCCTTAAACTGCTCCTTGATGCCTGCAGCTGTGTTTTTGTCTTGTCCTGAGGAGCTGACCTCCCCAAGTGCTGTCCTGTCCTGCTCTTGATGCATTGAGCTGGCAGAGGTTTCAAGGCTGTGCATTTCTTCTTCTGAAAATGGATTCAGCCTCTGCCTTTTGTCCGGACCTTCTGTGAGAGGGGTTTCCCTCTCCCTTTTCCTGCTGGTGTCCTCTCTCTGAGGGGTTTGGAGGACTGAGGAGTCTATCCTAGAGTCCTGTCTAGGAGGCGCCATGCTAGTTGTCTTTTCTTGGGTGGCTGCCTGGCCTTCTCCTCTTTGTTTTTCCTGATCCTGGTGATCAGTTTCTTGCTGCTGCTGGTCTTGCTGGTCTTGTTGGCCCTGTTGGCCTTGTTGACCCTCTGCTTCTTCCATTACCTTGTCTTTGCCTTTGTCCTGCCCTTGACTTGAAGTTTGTGCTGCTTCTTGTGGTGTTGCAGATGAGGAAGCTGGCACTGTGTTGTGAGCACTCGGTAGGGCAGGCACCTGTGAAGGACATTCCAAGTCAGCCATTTTTAGTAAATGTCTTTTAGCCCTCTCCACTAACTCTTCTTGAGACACAGGCTCTATCAAGGTATTTTTCTTCCATTTGGGCTGGTTTGCATGTCTTGATATGAGGAGCATGCTATCATGCTCATAGCTGGAGAGTTTGTATTTTTGTCTCCTCTTGGATATGAAACCATTGGGGTCATATGGTTTCCAAAGGAAGCTTTGTGTTAGGCCCAGGTGTTCCAATATTGTTTCTGCCTCCATCCACCCTTCTCTTTTGTTCAGAACCCAATGGCCCAACTGGTTTTTGACTTTGAGTTGTGCCTTCTTGCCTTTCCCTGCAAAATGGATCTGATCGGCATTGCCTAACTGTCTGAAGTACTCCAGGGCAAAGAATCTCATAGGCACAAACCTGGGTAGCCTGAAAGGTCTCAGCTCACATCCATATATTCTGATCACTGTGTGATGCTGGTAAAAATACTAGTCTCCTATGCCATAGGCAGTGGATAATTGCAGTATCCTCTGCATTTCATCGGTGAGTCTTGGGGGAGATTCTGTCATGAATAGAGACAGGGCCGGATGGATGAACAAATCTATAAACTCACAATATGTATAGGGTGAGTATGATTGGGCATGGAAGATGGAGCTCCAGTACACCACTGATCTTGGGTTTCCTGCAGCATCATTTCTCTTGATCTCAAAAGAGAATTTCTCATGTTGGTGATAGAGGATGAGGTGATAAATATATGAAGTGTATTTGAACACTCTCTCCCTGGATAAGTGCAGGAACTGTTCATGTATTTTGTCAGAGATGTATGTTGCATAGTTATAGCAGATAGGGGCCTTCCCAGGGGTAAACATTGACATCATAACTAGCACAGTTTCATCTATGAACTCCATTGATTTATATCCCAGGATTGAACTTATCATATGGGCCAGGTCTAGTCCCAGTTGATTCAGGTATCCATCAAAGATGGGAGGATGCAGCACTTTGTCTGACTTCTTAACAAACAATTGATTCAGTTTGAGGATCTCTGCATCAGTGAGTATCTTGGTCCCTTGGTTAATTAAGTCCAGCAGGGATAAAGGGACCAATTTCTTGTGAGTTTTAAATTGCACCATGTCCCTGATGGCCTGAGGGGTGGTATAAAATACAACTTCACCCTGGGGGTTCAATACTGCTCTCTGTGAAGGATCATAACAACTTGCACATAGATGGATGAGGTCTGGGAATTGTCTGACTTGAGGCATTTTAAATGTTGGCAGAGAAGACTCCCAAATACCCAGGATGTCTGTTCCATCCCTGTGTCTAGCCCTGAACTCATTTAACAACTGAATATGAAAGGTGCATCCTTGTCTGGATTCTTCTGCGATTTGATAATCTAAATCAGCAAGGTCTTGCCAGTCTAGCTCTCTCTGTGGAGCATTTAGAGGGGCGACATTAAGGACTGCAGGGGTATCCATGTTTGACTGAAGTAATGTCTGAAATGCCGGGTATGCTGTTTGCAACAGTGCAACTGAGGGAGACCAAGGTTAACCAGGTTGGTGCGCAGTCCAGAACAATAATGCTTGCCTTTTGGGAAGGGCTTTCAACAGCGGGAAGACCTCCCTTGTCAGTTTTGGAAGAAGTGCAGGAAGTCCACGGTTGCGCGAACAGGGTAGGTTTTAACAGGAATTGCAGTCAATCCGAGGTCTCCGACGCTATGTTTTAACTTTAAATGGTCGAAATGGGTAAGACCTAGTTGGTTTATCGGTGAAATTTTCGACTTAATGGCTTTTATGGTGGTTTTTACAAGCAACTTAAGAAAAACCAGTTCACAGGAGGACGAGGCTCAAATACCTGTTAAACAATGGCCTAGACTGAAGAAGGTAGCTGGGTTTGCGCGCTGGGTTCTTTGAAATTGGTTGCAGGCTGGCTGGTCGCAGGCGTCGTGAATTGCATGCAGATAGCTTAACAACAAATTTCCGAAAAATATGAGAAAATCGTGAAAAATGACGAAAATATGGCTTTTTTGGCTTTATTGGCGTGCTTTTTGGATGACGTCAGCATGACGTCATCATGGGGGACCGGGTTGGATGATGTCAGCAGGACGTCATCGGGTGATGTGGCGG
Source organism: Pinus taeda (assembly GCA_000404065.3). NCBI lineage: Eukaryota > Viridiplantae > Streptophyta > Pinopsida > Pinales > Pinaceae > Pinus > Pinus taeda. Next base: position 76,445 of record APFE030340036.1, read on the forward strand.
TCAATGACAGGTCCACGGGGGCGATGAGGTGGCGGCCAGGTGGGCGAATGAGGGATGAGGTGAGCGGATGTGGCAGTGACGTGCACGGCAGCAGGGCGAGGACGTGGGCGGGACAGGTGTCGCAATATCGGAACCGGCCCTATACAATGACAGAATTGTCAGGCATTGCTCCGATGCAATCAGGGAGTGACATGTGTCCCGGCGTGATGCTGGCCTGACGCAAGCGTCTGACAGATATCGGAAGGTATCTGTCAGACACGTAAGGTGCTCCGATATCCATGCGGGCCGTCGATCTGGAAGCGCTCGATCCAACGGCTGTCGGGCGAGCAACTTGTACGAGCCTTTAACGCCTGCCTTCGTTAACCTTCGGACGTCGGGATTGCCCGAAACCACTGTGCGCCATCGATCTGAGATAGGTGCCATCTGATGGTCATCGGACGGGTGATCTGCACGGACGATAGAGGCCAGCGGGCGGGTATTAAAAACAATATTTCTTTGTTGTTTAGTGACCGGCGGGCCCCTCCATGTGTTAAATAATTTATCGGGGGTTTCTATGGTTTCTCGTGCAAAAGTTTTTTAATTGGCCAACCTTAGAACAATTGAAATTTCGGGCTTTATACGAGGTTTGGGCACAAATTTTTCCGAAGGCGGAAACTATAGGGAAAAGGGGTCCGAATGGGTTTTTATTGATGCGAAAGGGTAAACTGACTCCTGACCTTAGGATAAGGCGGAAGAAGGATTTTTTCATGGTTTTTCCGCCCTTTGGGTGACTTTTATGGATTTTAAAGGTTTTTGAAGGTAAAAATTGAGTTTTTGGAGTAGGGAAACTGATGGAGATGGAGGAAAGGTGGGGCATGGGTTCTTGACCTTGACCAGGTGTCAATTCAATTCCCAAGGGGTGAACATTATGGCTATAGTGCCAAGGAGGGGATATTAATGCATTGTGGGGTTTATACACCATGGTGTTTATAATAATAGGGATAGTGGGATATAGGGGGCTAAGTAATAGAGTTAGTTGTTAATATGGAGGAAACATAAGTGAGGGCTGATTCAACCAAGTTTTCTTTGAAAATAGCTTGGAATCAAGAGTAGATGAAAATGAAAAGACTTTTACACAAAAAATGTGGCTTTTAAAGGCCATTAACACCATAACCAAACTTTTGAGTTTGCTATACAAACCAGTAGATGAAGGGGTGTTAGTAAGGAGTAACATACAAATGAGAACAAGGGAGTTAGTCATGCTTCAGTGTGTTGCTTTTCCTGTAGATGTTTCAGCAACTTTGGTCCTAAAAGAGACAACATTTCTGCAACCCCATCTACCTACCCAACTATTTCACCTAACATTTTTTATTCCTTCTTGGAGGGTGCACTTGGACTTGCAAACACTTTGAATGCCTTTTCTTTTCATTGGCTTTTTTGCTTTCATTCCCTATCTAATACAACCCTTATTCCTTCCAAGGTCCCAGATTAAGCAGTTGGGAACCTTAGCTTCTCTACCTAGCTACTGATCTGCCAAGATTAAACAATTTGGACAGATTTCATTCTCTATTCTACAACATAAATTTAAAACATGGCATGATCCAGATTAGACTATTGAGTCATCCATAGACTTTTATTAACATGCAGGCCTAGATGTACCTTTTCTTTGTTTTGCAAATATGGGACCTTTGTGGCAACAAAAATGGAGCATATTTGGCACTTATATTTGCCAATCATGAAATATGAAACCTATTGGTATAGGTATCCAACAGTGGCTCCACATGGGGATGGTCTTTCCTCCTGAAAGGCCAAGAACAGCAGGTCAGTATGCCTAGGCCCTTGAGCTATTGCTTTGAAACTTTGGAGTTTCATCACCCTGGATTCCTCAAAGTGTAGATTAATGTATTGAAACACAGGGTGTCTTTCAATTCTACTCCTTATCTGCAATGCCTCTCAGAATGACCTTATTTTCATGCTTTAAAAACAACAATATATACACACATACAGAGTTTTATATAAAATAAACTATTTACAAAAGCAGGTCAGCTCTGTTCATGGAAGGTAATCAAAATAGTGCTTGAGCATCCTGCCATTGACAGGCCCTTCCTCTAAGTCAGTTTTGTCCAGATCTTGCAGAAAATAGGTATTGTTTCCTTGTACTGCTTGTATTAGGAATGGTCCTTTCCACAGGGAGTCAAATTTTCCATGCTTACCCTTGCTTTCTCTCCTTGAATCCCACTTGAGTACCTTGTCACCTATGTTGAAATCCTCTGCTTTGGTCCTTCTGTCAAATGCCTTTTTTAGCTTTTCTTGTAAAACTTGGACTCTATTATAAACTTCCTCCCTGGTTTGCTGCAAACATACAATCTGATTTATCCTTCTTTGTATATCATTCGGCTCAGCTTGGCACTCTCGGAGTATCTTCATAGCAGGGATTCCTAGTGATGAGGGGAATTTGGCCTCTAAGCCATAGACTAACTCATATGGACTGACCCCAATTGATCTCTTGGTTGTTAGTCTATCTGCCCACAGAGCATTGACTAGCTTCTTGTGCCAATTTTTCTTATTTTCCTCTAATATTTTCTTGATCATATTTACCAAGCTTTTGTTTGATGATTCTGCCAGCCCATTTCCTTGGGGATAGTATGCTGTAGAGTGGCCCAAAGTAATATGAAATTTATGACAGAAATTGACCATTTTTTTAGATCTGAAGGCAGCAGCATTATCTGTTATTATTTTGTCAGGGCATCCAAATCTAGCTAGAATGTTTGTCTGCAAAAATTGTATAATGGTGGAGTCATTTGCCTGTCTGCATGGGATTGCTTCAATCCACTTTGTAAAGTAATCTGTTGCTGTAAGAATCCACCTGTGCTGGCCTGAAGACGAGGGATTGATTTCACCAATGAAATCCAAGCCCCATTGCTGAAATGGTTTCTCTGTTGTAATAGGCCTTAGGGGTAAAGGCAGCAGTTGTCTCTTTCCTTTAAACATTTGACATTTGTGACATGCAGTGGTAAATCTCTTGACATCAGAAAAAATAGTGGGCCAGTAATATCTAGCTCTTAGTATTTTGTTCACAGTGGATTTCCAGTAGAGATGCCCACCACAATCTCCTGCATGAAATTCTTCCATGATTTTGTTGGCTTCACCTTCAATCAGACAATTTAGCAAGATGCCCTCATAATTTCTCCAAAGCAGATTTTCTTCCATGACACAGAATTTTGAGGCTTTCATTTTGACAAACCTACTCTTGGTTCTAGACAGTCCTGGGGGAGCACACAGGTTTTGCAACACATAACAGATATCAGAATACCAAGGGGATTGCTCAAAGGCTACATTGATCTTTGGAGTCGCCATCTCCTGTTCACTATCTAGTTGGTTAATGTCAAGGGCTTGGAAGTTTGTTTCAGACATCAGTTTGGCTAAGCCCTACCCCTTTATGAGTTTGGTAGGCTTTATTTCTATGTCAAATTCCAAAATACTTGCTATCCACTTGCCTCTTCTGCCTTCTAAGTTCTCTTGTGTAAGTATATCTTTGACAATTGGGCTTGGTACATAGGCAATTATATGGGAATAAAGAATATAGATCCTAAAATCTTTAATGGCTTTGACTAGGGCATAGGCTTGTTTCTCCATGATATGATATTTGAGGGGTGCATCTCTTAGAGCTTTGCTAAAGAAGGCTATGGGTTTTTCATTTCCTAGATCATCCTTTTGAAGTAAAACTGCAGCAATTGTATGTTCAGAGGCAAAAGAGAATATGATGAAGTCTCTGTCAAACTGAGGACTAGTTAGGACAGGAGTTTGGGTAAGAGCAAATTTGATGCTTTCAGAGGCTTGTTTAGCATCTACTATCCATTTAACTTTGGAATCCTTCTTCAGCATGTTATTAAGAAATCTGCTAAGCTCAGCCAAATTTGGGATAAATCTTCTTAAAAAGTTGATTTTCCCCAAAAAGGCTTGTAATTCCTTTATATTCCTGGGATGGGGCATGTGTTGGATGGCTTGGATT
>APFE030340040.1:2460-18003 GCA_000404065.3 Pinus taeda
TTACTAGACACATCCGACATTGCAGAACAACTCACACCCACAGAGTTAAATCCAGATTGCATGGAACAAGTTGCAGCTGATAAGATCATGGACACACGGATCAAGCACACTTTCCAGCAGAATATCCAATTGTATTGAGTTGTTAAAGTAGGCCAACTCCTTCACCAGGGCAAGTGGTTCACTAGGGACCAAGTTCAACAAAAGTTTCCTCATCCCATGGAGGAACTCAACGCAATGGGGACCATTGCTTCCTAAGGGAGGAGGAATGATCTAGGTGGATATTGGTGGCCACCTGCCAAATACACTTGGACCTCCACCATTATTTCTTTCAGCTTTTCAGTTTCCTAAATTGTAGCACTGTTCACTATTTTTATCAGTTTTTTCAGGTCCTGAACTTCCGGAGCCGTTTTGAGGCCTTAAACGACGTTTTTTTGGAAATCTGGGGGCAACATGGATTTATGGACTGATGTTTCTCTTCCCAAAGTGGTAGTTCTCGGATAGATCTTTCTAACAAGCTATTGTATGCGTCAAACGAAGATTGTATGCCAAAGTTACAACCCTGGGAAGTTGATGTACCAATTTACCGAAACGGGGCCCACAGTTTGGCGTTTCATCTTCTAGGATTAGGTTTTGGAATATTAAGGGTTTTCCATTGTTTCTCAACAATAAATAGGCCTTCGAGCCTCATTGTAACACAGTTCAGAGGCATGTAACCACCACATCTCTACTCAGAGATAAGCTACCATCGCCCTAGCTGGTTTATTTCCATCACTGTTTGTAAGCATATTTCAGTATTTTACACTAATGAAATGAAGTATTATTTCTACTGCATATCTATGTTTATGGTTATCTCTGTAATTTGTTGCGTTCCTGTTCAAGTCCGGATCAATCTGAGAAGAAAATTCAATGCTTTTTCAACTCGAACAATTCATGCGCAAGTACAATCTATCTCTCTGCTTCACAAACCAGCTCAAGCCAACACTTAGCCAATTTTGCTTCCTACCAAGCCCTTACTTCCTTGTGTAATATCCAAGGGAATTGGCCCATATTTAATTGGTAAATCCCTGACCAGAACTGTGCAATCCATCCATAGGCCTTCTACTGATTTCATGTACCATCTGTACAACTCGGAAAATTATACAACTGATAGTACATTGTCCCTGGACTCTAATATCAACTAGGTCTTTCTCATAATTGACATGCATGAGTTATTTATGAGTGAACTACATGAGCACTAAAGCTGCTCCCCACTGCTAGACCTCCTACTAGTTCCTCCAATAGTAGGAACTAGTTTAGCTGACTTTAACTAGTTAGACTGAATTAATTACTTACAACTCAAAACAACTCAACTTGGAGCCCTAAAATTTAGGAATAACTCTACGTGACTCTAGAGAGACTTCCAACTCGAATTTACTGAGTTAACTAATTTAACTTTACTTAGTTAACTATTACAAGTTTCTATGAGAATAGAATTACACTTTAATTCCTAATTTAATTCAAGGGCAAATTAAATTAGGATCCTTGTTGCTATTTATAACAGGATGGAAGATACATCAGATGGATGTGAAGACAACATTCATCAACGACATAATTGAGGAAGAGGTGTATATTGAGGATTCAAAAGGATTTGATACCTTCAATAGAGAGTCGCATGTGTGCACACTCAAGCGAGCGTTGTATGGACTAAAACAATGCTTCGTACACGATAGATATTTCACCAGGTTGGGCTTCGCCAAAATTGAAGCAGATGCGAACCTTTACCATATTGTGGTTGAGTGTAAATTGTTGATTATAGTGTTATATTTCCATGATTTTATTCTAATAGGTGATGAGAAGCTGATAAAATATTACAAAGAGGATCTTGCAAGAGAATTCGAGATGAAGAACCTGGGGTTAATGCATTACTTTCTTGGTATGGAAGTATGACAAGGAGATGAGGAAGTGTTTGTCTCTTTGGGAAATTATGCCAATGAGATACTGAAGATGTTCCACATGGAGAGCAACAAACCCATGGGGACTCCTCTAGTAGGTAATTGGAGGAAGGAAAATGCTACTTCAGGTGAAGTAGTGGAGGCTACTATTTATAGATATCTTGTGGGTTCACTTGTGTATTTGGTGAACACACGATCGGGCATGTGTTTTGTATTTAACTAGCTTGGTCAAGCCATGGTTAAGCCAATCAAACTCTATTGGAAGGCAACTAAACATTGTTGAGATACCTTAGAGGTACCACCCAGTTTGGTCTTTGGTATAAACATATAGAGGGAGTGAAGCTTCAAGGCTTCAAAAATGCATATTGGGCAGGGATTCCATCCACCAGGAAGAGCACAATAGGGGGAATATTCAGTATTGGGTTAGCAGTAGTTTCTTGGTAAAGCAGGAAGCAAAGATCATTTACACTTAGTTTAGCAGAAGCAAAGTACATGGTTGCTAGTAAAGCAGCTTGTGATGCTATCTGGACGAGGAAGATCATTGTTAGGTTATTTGGTCAACAAATGGATCCTACAATGATTTACCATGACAATCAGAGTTTTATCAAACTCTTTAAGAATCTAGTTTTTCATGAGCGGTCGAAGCATATCGACATCTACTATCACCATCTAGGAGATTGTGTGTAGAGGATAATCATGTTGTTGGAGTACATTCCTACATAGGATCAGGATGAAGATATTTTGACGAAGGAATTGTCAAGATGCAAATTCAAGTTTCATAGAGGCAGGATCAGGGTAGTAGATAATCCCTTTCTTGTTGAGAGGGATAGTTTAGAATGCAACAAGAATATCCTAATTTAGTTATGTCCTTTAATTAAATTAGGACTTAAATTGTAATTCCCATCTCATGACGACTTGTAATAGTTAACTAAGTTAAATCTCATGACGACTTGTAATAGTTAAATAAGTTAATTTGACCTAGTTAACTCAATTAATTTGATTTGGGAGTCGAAATAGAGTCATGTAGAGTGTTGCCTACTTTTTAGGATACCTGGTTGAGTTTATTTTGAGTTGTAATTATTTAATTTAGTTTAAATGAGTTAAACTTAGTTAAACTAGTTCCCAACTGATGGAGGAATTATTGGGAGATCCAGTAGTGGGGTGTAGCGTGCAGTAGTGGGGTGTAACCAACACTGATCAACCAGTAAACTGAAGATTCATTCATAATTAATTCATGCATGTCAGATCACAGAAAGACCCAATTGAGATTGGAGTTCAGGGACAATGTACTATCATTTGTATAATCATCTAAATTGTACAGGTGGTACATGCAATCAAAGGAATGCCTATGAGGATTGCGCAATTCATAATTGTGGAATTTCCTAATTAAATATGGTTAATTCCCTAGGAAACTGCACAGGGAAATAGGAGCTTGGTAGGAAAAAAATTTGGCTAAGTATTGGCTTGAGCTGGTTTGTGAAGTAGTGAGATATATTGAGATAGTATAGAGGTTGCATGGGCTCTTCTAATATTTTCCGATTAAAGAAATATACGTATAGCAAGGGTTTTTAGTTGTGTCTTTCCCCATAAAATTATTGTGTTATGTGCGATTGATTTCTTTCTCTTTTATGCTTCGTGATTTCATCGATTTTTTATTGTTTTTGTTGATGAGTAGAGTAGATTCAAGTCAATTATTTTACCATATTATAGTTTGCAGTTTGAATCTACAAGGAATTTCTACACATTAGTGGAGACCTTAACGCATGATTGAAGCCCTCATGGAGTAACCTTGAAGAAAGTTGTTTAGGTATCTTGAAGAGTATTAGTGACACTTACTAAAGTTCGTGTTAATGAATAAAGTGTCTTGAAGATTATCTGAGGGCATTGTTGAAAACATTGTCAAGGCTTGTTGCAGAAGATTTTGGAAAGCCTTGAAGAACAATTAAACCTACATTGAAGAATTGAACCAAGTTGAGAGGGTTAACGCCTTAGATGATTGGATTCATCAATAAGACTAGGTTGGAGCCTAAACTAGCAAAAAGGGTTGGAGCCCGAAGAGGATTGGAATCCTGAGGAAGACCAAGTTGGTGTTTGGTGAAGTACAAGTTGGAGCGTGGTGGTTTTGAAGATAGGTTTCTTCATCCAGGGTTGGAGCCTTGAAGCATTATTGTACTTGATTTGTTGTAAAGAGGATTGGAGTCCTCATCAATCTTATTAATAAAAATATTTATTTTGTATTGTTCATTTTATCTTTTGTTTTATAAGTGATCTTAACTGGCATAAAAAAAAACAATTGTAAAAGAAATATTGATTCACTCCACCTCTTAGTATTTTCAACAAGTCGTATCAAAGTAACATGTCTCGAGTTCGAAACTCACCTCCCATGCTTTGGGGGGAGATTGTTGGACATTAGGTTTAACGCTCCTCATCTATTTCGTGACATGGACTAACTGCCTCTCGTGGATCCTAACTATGGCGATTGTAGCAGAGACTAATGCATGTAGGTTGTGGTCTAACGACAATCGTGATTCCAACAAATACAAGGCAACTTCTATCACATGGAGATCAATGTTCTGGACTTTCTATTCATTGGTATTCTCAAGCTGAGTCTTGAAGTATGTTACTGTGTTTATTTGAAGCACAATTTGTAAGACAACCTTTTGTAAGAGTCCCACCATCTCCTATATCACTTGGGTGATCTGCTCCATGGAACTTGTTGGGTATGACACAATTATTCAAGGAGTATTAGAACTATTGGAATGTTGTTAAATTTTCAAATTTGTCTAAATCAATTGACTCTATTATCATAAAACAATTTTGACTATACCAGCTCTCATTTTACAAGCATAAAGGGTGGGCAAGGTTGTGAGGACTTATCCTATGTCTTCTAACTAAATTAGATTCATCCTTTAATTTAACTATAATAAGAAGAAATAACATGTTTATAACTCTACATTTACTTAATAATAACGCACAAGTAATTTGCTTTAGAACATTTTAAACAAGTAAGAAATTTCATTTGCAACAATTTACATAAGTAATAAACAACTAGAAGAATACATGTTCCAATAACTTAGTTGGAATGCTCATGACTCTGTTGGGATGTTCTTCTTGGCTACCCGACTAACTTTACCTCCCAGCCAACTAAGAATGATTTCCTAGCCCAGTGAACCTCCACAGGGTCCCTAGCCCTCCAAACCCAAGTCCAACTAGTTGTAGTGTGTCCAAGTTAAAAACAACACTCTCCAATAGATCTATGTTTGAGTTCTCTCATTCTTCCCCTTCTCCTACACCTTCCTCCCCAAAATAAAATCCTTTTATGCCCAAAAAAATACCAAGGATCTCCCCCCTCTCCTCTCATCTTCATTCCCTTTTATGTCTCTTCATACCATCCACCTCAATCACCTAGCATTAATGTCATGACTACCCCCTCATGCTTTTATTTTAATACCCTTAACTTTTCTCACCATATCTTATCCAAAGAAGATTCGAGAAGACATTTTGGGAATAAAATATGGATATTTGATTTAGAAATAAATTGGAGAAGACCATATCTTATCCAAAAGTAGATTTGAGAAGACACCTTGTGAATAGAAATATGAATATTTAATTTAAAAATAAATTGGAGAAGACTATATCTTATCCAAAAGTATATTTGAGAAGACACATTGGAAACTGAAATATGGATATTTAATTTAGAAATAAATTGGATAAGACCATATCTTATCCAAAAGTAGATTTGAGAAAACGCCTTGGGAACTGAAATATGGATATTTAATTTAGAAATGAATTAGAGAAGACCATGTCCTATCCAAAAGTAAATTTGTGAAGATACCTTGGGAATTGAATAATAACAAATAATAAAAGTCGAACCATCCAAACAGGCACGAAACGCTCCAAGCCCATATATAGTGGAGCAGTTGAACTACACCACAAAATTAAACATAAACATGCCAAAAACTGATGAACAATGTGCCTCTTATGAATCCCTGGCAATTATCTGTCATTTCAACTGCTTCTGGCCTAAACCAGTACAGCTCTTCCACTGGATTTTCAGAAACTAGTCATTAGAATGTGATATTCACCTCTGCTCAAAAGGTTTCTTTGTTGTAAAATTCCCAACTCCTAAAGCTAGAGACAAAATTTTACAGGAAGGACCATGGTTCTGGGGTTCAACCAACCTGTTCACCACTCCTTGGTTCCCTAAATTTGATGCAAACACCATGGTCGTCTCCATAATGCCAGTCTGGGTCCGAATGCCCAATCTCCCCCCTCATTTCTGGGAGGACAGAGTTCTAGCTGGCATTGGCAATAGTTTTGGGCAGTTCATAAAGACAGACTCCCAAAGAATAGAGGAAAGGGTTTTCACTTATGCACACATATGTGTTGAGGTAGACCTCAACAAAGGCCTTTCGGACAACATCTGACTAATCCACAACAAGCGGATTTGGACACAAATTTTGGATTATGAGAACACAACTTTTAGATGTAGGAATTGCAAACAAAATACACAACTTGTGTCCAAAAGCTGAAAAGGATACTCGAAGGAAAAAGAATCTAGGGAAAAAACCCAAAAGATGGCAATATCCCCCACAAAACTTGAAGAGGAGGAGGATGAAGCTGAGTATGAACCATCCCCATAAGGGAAAATTCAAAATCCAATGGAAACTGAAACATAGGGGGGGAACCCCATAAGACCCAACAGAAGCTCGGAATCACAGGGTGCAGGCCAACTTGATCCCTGACGGGAGGGACATCAATGGGAATAAGCACATTCACTCATCAGATAATTCAGACTCAGACAAGGACAACGCCAAAGTGGATGTAGGGAATCATCTTTCCCTTGTCTCTTTGGTGCCATCCCAAGGGGAATGGTGAAGGGTTGAGAAAAAGAAGGGGCGAAAAGCTTAACTTTTTCCCATCATGTATATTATCTTGAATTTTTCTATCTTGTTTCTGTTTATTGATATACTCTGGAATCATCTATACTGATCTAACCACTGATAAAACCAATATGGTGGAAGCATCTACTATATCGACCTAACTCCCCCAACAGGCAACTGGTAATCGTCATCACACGTCCAGGGGAGCATGTCCATCACTGCCCTCCCATGATTCCAGGCTTGGAGGTTACACGGTGGGAAATGCCTCCACCCCTCCTCCAAACTAGGGTCAACACCCTAATATGGACCACACTACGACGTTGTTTGGATACTTGTCATCAAATAATCTAGTCAAGTAGTCTCGTCACTTGATATTTACACTTTACTCATTTTATAGTGCATATCAAGTAGAAACAAAATGTAATAGAACAATGTACATCATACCATTCCTCATTGGATGTCTCAACATTCCCCCATTCTAAGAGTAGATCTTGGTTATCACATAGTTCTTTCCAATATTCAAGTTAGTTCTCATTCATGCATATACATAACAACAAAATATATATAGATAAGTGATCTTAATAATTAAGTGTAGTATCTTTGTGTCAATTTTGTACTTCATAACAACATACTTGAAATAAATCTTACATTAGATAAATCATAATTTTGATAATTCATTCATTAGATAAATCATATCCACCTAAGCCATACATCAAAAAACAATAACTCTGGTAAGTCATACACTAGATAAATCGTAATCGAGTAAGTCATACATTGGGTCATACATCAAATATTTCAATCAACAATACCTAATCTATCTAATGATTTATATAAGTAGTTTCACATGTCCAACAAAATGCATCAATCTTACATAGAGTTCATAAATAAATAACATGGAACTACAAATAGAGACTTAGCATAGGTAGCTATCTAAGTCAAAATGAGCATCGCAGGTGCTCAAAAAGTGAGAGGTAGTCATGACGTATAGTCTCTGCATACTCCCAGGTAGCAGACCCTGGGATATACTTGTCCCACGGGACCTTAACCTGGTCCACCATGTGACATTTAAGTTGTCGAACCCTACCGTCCAATATGCATAATGGTTCTACCATTATCTTTCCCACATCCGAGACCTGCAATTTCCTCCAATCATGTTTGTGAAATTTATCAGAAACATAATGCCCCAAAATAGATACATGAAAAACATCATGAGTTTTATGCAAATGGGGTGATAGTTCAAGACGATAGGCAACTGGTCCAATCTTCTCCTTGATTCTAAAAGGTCCTATAAATCGAGATGACAACTTCGTCCCTTTCCCAAACCAAATGGTGCTTTCATTGGGTCGGATACTAATAAAAACTTGGTCTCCTGCTTCATAACTTTGATCAGTCCTATGTGCATCATCATAACTCTTATGTCTATCTTATAGTTCCTTTAACCTTTATTTAATCTGTCTTACCTATTCCTCCATTTCTTGCACCAATTCACACCCAACTAGTACTCAGTCCTCCAACTTTTCCCAACTCAATGGCATCTTGCATGTCCTGCCATATAGAGCTTGATAATGAGGCATCCTAATGGAAATATGGTAATTTTTATTATAGGCAAACTCTACCAATGGTAAGTACCTTTCCCACTGAGTCTGATTATCCATGATGTACATTCTAAGCATGTCTTACATAACTTGATTTACTCTTTCAGTCTACCCATATATTTCTGGATGATATGCAGTGCTTAGGTTTAATTGAGTCCTCAACGCTCACTACAAACTTGTTCAAAACCTAGATGTAAAGCGAGAGTCTTTATCATAAATTATCTTTGTGAGCAACCCATGTAGTCAAATACTTTCACTTATAAAAATTCGTGCTACATCAGTAACATCGTAGGTGTGTTTTACTGGGATGAAATGGACACTTTTGGTCAATTTATCAACTACAACCAATATAGCATTGTGCCTCTGTGAAGTGAGTGGCAAACCCACAACAAAATCCATAGAAATGACCTTTCATATAGACATAGGGATGTCATGTGGTTGTAGGAGTCCTGCTAGATGGCAATGATCAGAATTCACTCGTTGACATTCAAGACATTTAGCGACAAATTGGACTATGTCACGTTTCATTCCCACCCAAAGGAAGAGTTTCTTCATGTCTGCATACATCTTCTTCATTCCAGGATGTGCAAAATAGAGTGCTCTGTGTGACTCTTAGAGGATGGTTCTTCTTATACCCCCTTCCTTAGGAATGTACATTCTCCCTTGAAATATCAATAGTCTATCTGGTTCAAGGACATATCCCTCATACTTTGGTTCAATCTACTTCCCACTCTAGAGTGCGGATATAACATTTAGATACCAACTATATTCAAAGAGTTTCTCTAACACATATTCCCTCAAATTGACCCACAAGGGTATTAGGGAGAAGGTTCATGGCCTCTTTCTTAGTGCATTAGCTACCACATTGTGGAGTAGGAAAATTCTCTCTTCGGACAAAGACAATCCCTCTAGCCCAGGGGAGAGGGCCTAGCCACAAACAAGACAATCTGACATAAGTTCCCTTAGATTGAGAATGGATAAGATCCTACCTCTTGTATCGCTAATCCTTGTTTGATGAAGTCCTTGTGTCTTTGCTCCAACGATCAACTCCTTAACGTCAATCAAGCACATGAGACAAGGAAACAAGAAACCAAAATGCACATGATAACATACAATAGATTCAACCTACTTAAGAGGCTAGGGAGTCTTAAGCTACCAAATACCATATGCAATTGATATAGGAAACAAAATATTAGTTGTTTTATGATGACAAAAAGGAAATTACAACCTTCGCCTTAGCGTTGCAGGTCTCCTTTGACATGTCCGGGTTCCAACACCATTGTTAGCATCTCATGATTCACCTCAAATAATGGAAGTTCAAGGCTTCTTCCTCTTTGCTCCAAACCAAACAAACTACAAACTTGTTCTCCCTTTACAAGCACAAACTAGAAGGCTAAATCTATCAATATTTTGTTGGTTATTCAACCTCCTTCATTAGCTAGCTAAGGTTGGAATAGGAGAAGTTTGTATAGCGTTGAGATAGGGGATATGGATCCTCTTATGATGGGAGAGGTATTATCTCTTTTGGTTTGTTCTGTTTTAATAGGGGAAAAGAGCCCAAACAGTCTCTCTCGGCTCTATCTTTCCTAACCATTTACCAAACTTCTATTCATGAAGCTTCTAGACTTGGAAGCTTCGACTCCATTTTTAAAAACTTTCCAAAAGAGGATTGGTGCGGGTAAGGGATGGATACCAGCGCTAATCGGTGCTAGGCTCAGTGTTAAACTCTATAGTTCGGCGCGGGGAAGAAATTGAGGGATAGTGCTGGCCTTTAAAACTGGGTTTAAAGGAATATTCTTTGGAAATGATGTAAGAGGGAAATGTTCTGCAGATGAAGAGTGATGTAAAGGCATGCACTTCATGATGGGAAAACACATGAGGTTAACTCTAGAGGTCCTCCAATATCAAGGAACGGGGAGTACAGGGATAGTGACAAAATGTTGTGTAACAAATGCCCCCTAAAGCGTGAAGGCTGAACAAGAGTGAGGGGTGAAATGCTTTACAAGTATATGCGTGGAACCGGAAACTTTCATCGGAAAACCTGCAAGCAATCATAGATACATATACATCACTGAAATCTCTGATAAATGATACATAAAATGTGGTATGGATGCAACCATCCAGAAAAATATCATGTAAATGGATCCAAGGTATGGGTGCAACCATCCAGTAAGAAGGATCAAGTCTAACCTAAGGTATGGTTGCAACCATCCAATAATGAGAAGGATCACATATAACAGACTCATGGTGTTTAGTCAATTTATTGTCCTAAATTGCTACATAAATTATCAATCCAGGAGTCGTAAACTGATGAAGTATAGTGCACTATATGTGCTAGATAACCCTTGTCTTACCTCACTATTTTTCAGTTTTATGTGGTTTTGGGGTTTTGTTCTGTTAATCTCCTAGAGTGCTACAATGCAATTGAAATCCTAATCTATTGCTAAAGTGAGAGTTTAAAAGTTCTTTTTTTAGTTCAAATTTGGATGTAAAGTTGTCAAGAAGATAAAGGCAAAAGCTTATTCTCTTTCTTGTTGTAATGTTTCCCAAAGTATGAGCTTAAAAGACTCTTGAAGCTACTGTCTACAAAATCAAAACTTAAATGAGGAAGTGAACGTGCAGCTACATAAATCAAACTAAGAATGAAGTACAAGAAATGAAACTACTACCTTTGCTGCCTATTCTAACTACAAAATTGAAATCTAATGAACTACTGCAATTGAGACTAAAGGCAAGAGTAAAACTTTGAAACTTCTTTTAAACTAATGATTAGCCAATAATCTCATCCATAATCATAAAATTTCACCAATTTCACCAATTAACCTGCAAATCATTTATCAACTAAAGGCTCCGGAAATATCATCATGTAACATGAGAAAATGACGTTAAACTATCTAATGTTACACTAATGAAAAGCAAGTAATCTCATTTATAATCATAACATTTTGCCAATTTCGCCAATTAACCTGCAAATCAGTTATCAACTAAAGGCTCTGGAAATATCATCATATAACATGAGAGAACGACATTAAACTATCTAACGTTACACTAATGAAAAGCAAGTAATCTCATTTATAAACATAACATTTCGCCAATTAACCTGCAAATCAGTTATCAACTAAAGGCTCTGGAAATATCATCACATAACATGAGAAAATGGCATTAAACTACTTTAAGCAAGAAAAGGTACTTAACAACAAACAAATCCCATTCATAAACTCCATATTTTGCCATTTAGCTCTTAAGGTAAAACCATGAACTAAAGGCTTCGGAAACATGTACTTATATAATGAGTATTTATCCTATTAAGCAAAAGCATAAACAACCATGAATTTGAAAACTAAAGTACAACAGAAGGAGTGAGTCCCAAAAATGCAAGTTTAAAACTACAAAGAAGCTTGAGCATAAACAAATTCAAAGACCTACTGCTACTTTGAAATGCATCTATCAAATGAGTAACCAACTTCAAAATATATACAAGGTTAAAATGATTAGGAACATAAGAAAAACACAACCAATATATAGTTGAACGAAAGGAAACACGAATAGAAATATACAGAAATGAAGAGAAGAACCTCAGCTACGTAGGGGCCTTCTGCACAACTTCAGATTAACAACGCAATGCTACTTCACACATGCTCAGGCAACCATATAAAAACAGAGTTTTGTGTTATGAAAACAAAGCAGTATGTTTCTCATTCACAGAACGGAAATTACACTATACCAATAACATAAACGTTAACTTGTCTGCGTTACAAATGCTTGAATTTATAGAAGAAATTGCTAACTGTTTCTAAGAGGAAATTCTTCAATGATGGACACGTGAACAGGACGTGCATCTGAGGATTCAACCTCCCGGTTGGTATAAGCAGTAAATCTATGCAAGGTGGGCGTTGGATTTAGTTATGCAGGTGGCATGCAGATGGCAAAATGAATCCTCAAGTTTAGGAACAACTTCAGACTTCTCTTGCATGCCAAAACAGAGTTCTAACCGGCATAGAACTGCTCCGTTGACTCCCCTTTGTCTGGGGTCTTTGCTTCCGAATCTGACCAAGTGAATAGGACCCTGTCCATGTGTTGACATTTCCTGAGCTGCCCATGTGGCTCATTCCTCTTCTTGACACCTGTAACGTGCAAGAGTATAAAAGTGGCTGCAGAATTGCCAGTTAGCTGCGGAAAGTGGCAACATTTCGTAGCTGAAAAACAAAACCTAATCCAAATAACACACATAATGATATAACTTTAAAATCACTAAGATGCACTCCTAGAATCAACATGCAATGATTTTTGATGGCTTAGGATGCACTGGCATGGGAAAATAGAGGAAGAAGGGTTAAGAAAATTCTTGGAAAAGAGATAGTTTTGGGGCTCAACATACCCCCATTGTGAAGTTGTTGCATGTCCTCATGCAACCAAAATTGTAACAATCCTCCTTCTATTGCATCTGTTCTGAAACCTCTACTAGGACATCCAACCTCTTCTTCCTTTTCTTTGTTACCACTGCCATTCTAGGCTTCCTCATAAGGCATCTGTATTTAAGGTTGATGAGGGACATGCTTAGCTTCCTATTTTTCTTCTTCAACTTTATGTTTTTCTTATGCCATAATCCCAAGTGCAACATGGCATTGTCATGGATGATTTTGTCCAGTTTGTTTTCTCCTTCATAGTTTCATTTTCCCTCTGGATATTTCTGTTTAAGACTTCTAATTCATAGATTTCTTTCTTTAATCACTGAATCAGAGTTTCCTGTGATGTACCTGGCTGGTTAGATGAATTCCCCTGTTCTGCTATTGTGTTCTTCTGTTCCAATGATTCAATAAAATCATAGATTTGTTGCTGGGCTTGGTCAATCTCTGGAGATGCTTTTCTTGGACTAGTTTCAAAGTCAAGTTGAGGTGAAGGAGAATATTGTGGACTTTGCTCAAGTGGGGTGTTTTCTGGTGATTGAGTTGGAGTCTCCCCTCCCAAGTCTATGAATTGAGCTCCTTTTGTTTGTGTTTTCCTCAACTTGCCTTTAAGCTTAGAGCTTCTTCTTAGACTTTGTGAGCCTATATTCTCCTTTTCTATGACCTGTTTCTTCTTTCCCTTTTATTTTGCTTTCCTGGACTGTTCTTTGATATGGAATAATTTTTCAGAAAGCAATTATTCTCCTTTTGATGAAGGCTCAGGAGTCCGTTAAATTTCTTCAACTTTCCTCTTTCCTTTTTGTTTTGTTTGCTTCATAATTTCAGTTAGAGTTTCAGAAGGCAGTTCTTCCTCACCGTTTTCTTTTGTCAAACTAGTAGGAGTATCTTGAATTGTTAACGTTGCTTTCCTCCTCCTACTTCTCTTTACTGAACTCCCTTCAGGTAATTCAGGTGGATCTTGGAAGAAGTTCCTGACCAGGAAGTTTTCCCATGTATCCCCTATATACTTCAAGTGGTTTTCAACTAAGATTTTTATAAGACCATGGTGGTAAAAATGGGGCTCTATATCTTATATCTTGTTTTGAACAGTGGTAGACAACTTTCTTAAACTATTCAACAGAAAATAAGGGAGATTGATGGTTTCATTTTCCAAAAAGTTCATTAATAACCTTATGTGATACATGTACATTGAGCCATATCTACCCTCACACATGATAAATTTTTGGATGATCAAGAGCAAACTACTCCATTTATCTTTTAATGCTGAGATAGGAATTCCTCTTTTGAAAATTGATATGTCCATACCTGGGTTTCGAAGAATAACTCTACAGACCTTTTCATCAAAGTCCTTGTTTTTGAACCATCCTTCTCCATCCTTTGGTAGTTCTGTTGCAGCTGCAATAGAAGTTTTAGTCACTGAAAACCTTATATCCCCAATTTCCACTTCTTCTCCATTGAAAGATCTTACAAATGTTTTGGTATCCTCCTTGTGATGGCCTTTGAACTTTTTGATGAACTTCAGCCAACCAACCTTCTTCAATGTTCCCTTCAGCTGAGGGTATCCTTCCATGAATTTGATTCCTTCGGGCTCTGTCCTCACAATGAGACCCATTCTGCCTTTTTCACTGTGTAAATACCTCTGTAAATGACAGTTATATGGAAACAGAATGGTTATATGGATGATGGAAGAAGACTGTGGAGAGAATCGATAGGTATGGAACTGAGAAAACAATGAGTATGAGGTTGAGTTAAGAAGGGTTTACGAAGTAAGAAGACTCCTATGTTGAAAAGTGTGCAACAAGAAATACTTGTTGAGATTGCAACAAGATGATGGAGCTTAGTGAAAAGAGTTGCCTTCACTAAGTGGGCCCGCAGGCTATTTTTGGCGCAAGTCTATTTTTAGACATATGGATCATGTCTATGGATTGCAGGTTGCTGTTTATGGAAAATTGATCAAGTTGGGAAAAATAGATGGACTTCTATTTTTAGATCACAGCGGAGTGACTGCTCAGTCTAAATATAGAACAGTCAAATATTATTAGCTCATAATAATATTTAGACTATAAACTTTGTCTTATTCTCTTGTAGCACTTCAGGATGAGCTACGGATGTGGTACATGCAGATCCCAGAAGGAAATACGTGGTTACCTATGGGATGACTAATATTTGCATGCAGGACTTCAGTTAGAACTCAAGTGAGTTGAGTTTAGTGGACTGGAGGTGCAGTTGATGGAGTTGTGTTCAGTTTAGCTTTGTTAAACTGGTTGTATTTAGTCTAACTGGCAAATATACTAGAGATGAGTTGGGTGAATTAGTTATTATTAATTCACAAGTTATTAACTCATAATACAACTAATGAATACATCAGTTAACTCAGTTGCATGTCAGTGCATGTTCAGTTCAGCAGGGACAGGTGTTAGAGAATCAGATTGCTATCAGTTGTGACTATAGTTGTGCATCAGATTTTGTACAAGTCAGGGGATTGAGTATGCCAATGAGTTTTCCCACATTGTAGCTTGTTCTCACGTTATTTAGCCAAGTAAATACGTGGTTGCCTTGGAATTATCATCGGTTCTTGTGCAGGTATTAAGCAGCGGAGGCAGGCAAGCAGCGGAAGAGATCTGAGCCAGTGATTGATTCAGATCTGAGCTGTATTGTGTGTAACAGGTGGAGCTGGTACTGGATTGCTTGTGATAAGCATTGTACTTTGTAATGTTACATGACTCAA